>CM052135.1:1997845-2015812 GCA_028454255.1 Halictus ligatus
GCATCAGGTTTGGTCACACAAATGCTACTGTGCATCGGGTTAGGTCATATAAAAGCTACTGTGCGTCAGGTTAGGTCACACAAATGCTACTGCGCATCCGGTTAGGTCACATAAAGATTACTGTGCATCACTGTAGATCATATAAAGATTACTGTGCATCAAAGGTTAGGGGGACGCAATGTCAGGACACAGAAGGCAGAATGAAGTCATTCAAGGTTATTCGCTGCCAGGAGGGGTCATGTCAGGTTAGGATACATCAGACTAGGATACATCAGGTTAGGTTACGCAACGCTGGGTCACCTAAACCTAGGTCGTTAAAGTTAGGTCACCCTACCCCTCTCGTTCAGGCAGCTCGAAGGTAGAAGAGCCCACTTCTGCAAGAATTCACTGTGTCATTTCTGAAATGCTGTCCCCGGAAACAGCATCATCAGGTGTCGGCTAGAGGTTAGAGGTCGCCGAGGTTTTCGGCTTGCCGGTCGGACACCGGGGTACGAAATCATCGAGGGGGATCAGCAGTCGATCCGTGAAGTTTTTTCCGGCCGGGAAAAGCCTTCAGCTAACGAGTCTTGGCTGCGCGCGGATCCCCGCGGTCTGGCGCGGTCGAAGTGCATAACCCCGGGTAGATAATGAGGGGCGAGGAGAGGGGGGTGTTAGAGTGGCGGGGCGAGAAGAGACGCAGCAGGGCAACAGATAGGAACACACGAAGCAAGCGGCGTCGTTGGGGCACCTGCGGTTTGTCGGTACGTTACTGTGGCACACGATGCGGTGCCGAGCCGTCAAGTTCATATTGCCGGTTTCCTGTCATTAACGTGCCGCATCGAGCCCCTCCGGCCCGTGTAGACCGTTCTCTGCACACGGCGCGCGCGGCGCTACGTTTGTGCCCGTGTTTCCACCCGACGAAATATCGAATCTCGCGTGACGCGCGCGTGATCGTTACTCGGATCCGCCGCCTCGTTCAAAACATCCGACGGACTCCATCCTTCGAAATCTCGCAGACCACGATTAAAGATCCGCTTGAAAAAGAAAAAAGAAAATGGTAAAACATATTCTGACTATGCTGATCTCGATATTTCCCCCGTTACAACCCCTGTTTTTGGATTTTTAGAATGCTTTCTGACTGAAAATAGTCGATTTTTAGAAATTGTGAGATTTAAGAGACCTTACGAAGTCGAGAGATTTTTTTTGCCGATTTCTATTGGGGTGGTCTCGCAGAGGGTAGTTTCCCCTTTGCAAAGACGTCCTTGAAATTGATGTACGATTTTTTCCCCGCGATTTTATGATACTTTATCGAAAAGTGTACCATCGTGTATTGTAGCTGGTTGTTCCATCGTTAGCAGCTCTCTTTTCACTAAAAACGCGATAAAACGGCAACGGAAGATCGTAGATTAATTTTTTCGATCTTGTTGGTAAGCTGAGACTTCACTCTTCAAGCTCGTTGTAGTTTGAATGGTGGCAAAAATTTGTTCGTCTCTGCACAGAAGCCTGAACCCGAAAAATTTCCAAAAACGCCTATGCTTCGCTTCACCAGTTGTTGCTAAGCGGGAAAATTTTTACCACAAAAATTGCTAGGAGGTGTCGAAAGTGGAGAGTTCAGCCTTCAAAATGAGCCTAGGTACGTTGTCCTGCGATTTTTTTCCACGGAGTTACAATCCCTTGAATGTCGTCAATTTTGTCACGAAAGTGGTCCCCCTATTTCGTGTAGTGCTGTAGAATTTCAATTTTGACCTTAAACTCACCTAATCTAGAAACAATATTGAGCTATTACTGAATGGTTCATCAGTGGCAGAATTCGAATCGGCGGGCCGGGTCGAGCCCATAACTGGGTCAAGGTACAGCGAGCATGTTAATCTTCGGTTATCTTGATCCCCTTCCGTTCGGGGTAGTTTTTCCAATATCAATCTCTTGATCCGTGACGTTGCGAGTCCTGTAACAAAATTGGAAGACAAATAGTTCTATTGCAAACAGATTTTGATCGATTTTCGACGTGGCCACGTTTTGTTTTGTTTTGTTTTATAGTCGGTAATAAATTTCCTCGACAGGAGATGGATGGTTTATTAAACTAAAATTCCCGTCAGCCTTCGTTGTTCGAATGCGGGACATCTGAAACGATTCGATCACCGTTCACGGCGGCCTCGAAATTTTATATCCGCGACGTTGCTTTAAACCTCGAAGATTAATCCGTCTGATAACTTTTTCCTATCCGCCGTGGAACGAGACACGGCGACGCGCCGTGACGGACACGTTGGCAAGTGTACGCTCGATCCCAATGAGCAGCAGCATAATCCCGCGAAAAGGACGGAGAAATGAGAATCGCGGCACCGAAACGCGCCCGCTCCATTTCCGGGGCGAATTTATCCGGAAGTCGCGGAATTAGGCAAGCTGTCACGCTTTGACTCCCGCAAGCCGGATTGAATCCGGAACGCTTATCAGCCACTTCCACTATTCCATGATCTAAAGACTCCGGCAATTAGTGACAGCGGATTCGGAGCGAGAAACAGACAGAGGGGGCGGGACGAAATTCAAATGTCTCGTTGGCGCGGGATGACACGTTGGAGTTATCAGGATTTCGGAGGCGCCATCTGTTTTTCTCGAGTTCCGTTTCAGTGTGATATCCACCCTCTACGCTAAACGCAGCGGTGTTATTCCCCCCGCCGGTAATTAGCCAATATTTCCGCAATTTCTTCGCTACCGATCAACTATTTAAAAAATACCGGACCGCGCACGGATTCTACATTAAAAACTACACAAAAAAGGAAAATACAACTTTTCCCTATCAGCCACCGTTCTCGAGTAAATCGACATTGAACATCGCCGAGCAACACGCACGCTCTGTGGAATGGTACGTCCGATTATGACTGACCTTTTCTACTTACATTAAGGTATATGAGCGTTGACAGCTGTGTACCATGGTTTGTCATACATTATAGTAATGCCATGGTAGTTGGATCGAAGCCCAGCAAGGTACAATTCAATTCTAATCCATTTCCCTGCCAGGTAGAATTACCTAGTCATGGTCGGACACTAAACCACCCCTTGGAGCATTCAATCTATTCTTTTTTCCCTAAATGGAGGGTTGTATCAAAAAATGTTATTCTTCGTTATCGCTTCTATTTTTCACGTAGAATCGCCTATTGTGCAAATTATTTTTGATCACACAGTTTTTCCAGCGTAAACTGTCCAGAACAGTCGGAATCGGTGTCAAACGAACACGAAGTGGGTGATTCATTTTTCAGGTGGTATTGGGAGGAATGAGAGGGTGTGTCCGGGGGTATCTGGCATCTGGAAAAGACAGAGCGAGTGCCGCAAGAAGAAGAAGCTGGCTCTCTGCGAATCCGCAATATGACGCGGCTGGAAAAGCGACCGGCAACCGCTTTCATCCCTTTCATCGGGCTTTGCCCGTGTTCCCCGGGAATCTTGGAAAAGATTATTAAGACGTGTAAGGGAAGAGCAAAGTAACCTCTAAGTCTACTTAATGCTCGAGTTCTCCGTCTGGCATTTAATTATTCCGCGACATGATACTCGCTTAGTCAAACGTGGACCCTCGGCCGAGGACGCTTTATTGCGCGCGGGAAAAAGCGACCGCTTCGCGCGCGCGCGCGCGCCTCTACGCACGTCTGTGCTCTCCGGTGGGGATTATTTTCAATCTCGTCGAGGCGGAGCCCGCGCCCGAAGAAATTGTTGAGCTTGTTTGATCTCGGGGAGATTACCCTCGCTTCCCTACCCCGGTCCAAATGTTCAAACCCCGCGGATCAAATATTTTCGGTTTCGAAATTCCCGCGACGATTAATCGACTGTATTTCCCACCGTTTCTTGGGGAGGCTACTTCGGGACATTTTCCATTCCAAGAGCGATAAAACTGTGAGGAAAAATCGTAGACCACGTTTCTTGCACTCGATGGAAAGCGGAGACTTCAGTCTTCAAGTCTGTTCTGGTCTGAGGAGCGAGAAAAATTTTCTGGGCTCCAGAGAAGTCTACATGTTTATTCAATCGCCAAAAATGTTCATATTTGATAATTCTGTTTGCTGCGAGCGGGAAAAATTTTTTTCGTAAAAATAACTTGGAGACCTCGAAAGTGGAGAGTTCACCCTTTAAAATGAGCCTAAGTACGCCATCCTAACATTTTTTTTCACGGAGTTACAATAATTCGAAAAATCGACAATTTTATGTCCCAAGAATCAATGATCCTTAGTCTAAAGCTGACAGCACAGTGTTCATTCAATATGCCATAAAACGGGATTAAAAAATCGTAGAGAAAGTTTTTTGGTCTTATTCGAAAGCGGAGACTTCAAGCTTCAATCTCCCTTGATTTCAGTCGTGACAAAAATTTTTTGGGGTCTCCATAGAAGCCCAAATTCATCAAATTGCTAAAAATGCTCATAATTTGATAATTCTGTTTGCTGCGAAGTGGAAAAATTTGTTCAACAAAAATGAATTACATACGTTGAAAGAGGCGTGTCCACCCTTCAAAATGAGCCAAAGTACGCCACCCTACGATTCTTTTTCACGGAGTTACAATAATTCAAACATCAACCATTTCGAGTCGTACGACCCTCAGTCTAAAGCTGACAGGACACTGTTCACTCAAAGTGCCATAAAACGGGATGGAAAAATCGTGGAGCAATTTTTTCGGTCTCGTTGGAAAGAGGAAGCTTCATCTCATAGATCAGTTGTAGTTGGATTGGCGAAAAATTTGTTTTGAAGTTTGTGGAAATATTTGAATTCGCATGACGATGTTTCGGCTTTGATCGTCAGGATTAATATTCGGCAGGTGTTTCTCGCAGATTGTGTGTATGTGTGTCGGGTCGTCGATCGAGCAGCTGTTTATTAATTTCTCCGTCGATTCGCTGAAAATCTCGTTCCCCTGTCCCGTTCTATCGCGGGCCGTGCTTTAAACGCTTTGAAACGATTATTTCCCCGGCAAAGGGGGATCCGCTTTTGCACGGTCCCTATTCAAACTCCGACAGAAATTCTTCCAAAGACGTCGCTCACAATGGCATAAAATATTTTCCCTTCAATAAATCCGACGCGTTCCTTCGGCGACGCGACAGCTACGACATGCACAACAACCCCCATATGCAGATCTCCTTTTCCGTGCATGCTTGCCAAGACTCCGTGCGCCGGCGAACGACTCGGTTCGATCCCGTTTGGAAATCGGCTGACAATATTAACGATTCGTCATTTTCTCTCCCCGGGCCCCCATTACTCACTCGTGACAAAATGGTTGCACGTACCGCGGGTTATCGCGAGGAATAATTATTTAATTTCTCCCGATGAAAAGCCGCGACGTGTAAGGAACAAAATATCCAATATCGTGCTCGCATGAATGACCGCTCCGCGCTCGCGCGCGCGCACGCGGGCCTGCAGCACACATCGCGCGTCGCGTTTCATAAATATTCGATCCCCCTTCGTTAATAATTCTCGCTATATAATTACTCGTGTGATTGCGACGAAGCATAACAAACGTGAAGAGACCTTCTGCATTCGAGTAATTCAAAAGAGCAGCTCGCACGTGCGTCCCAGGCTAATTAACTTTCCTCGCTTTGACAATCCGTCAGCCGAAAAAATTGAGCGAGCTACAGTCGTGATTTCATTATAAATCCTTTTATGACGAATTCCACCGGTTTTAACCATTTTTATGCGACATTTTGCAACTCGCAAAAAATTTAATGGCACCGGGTCCCGAGTAAAAAGGAGAAAACCGGGCAAAAATGAAAATAACATTTTTTTTTGTGCACGGAGATTTCTCCGGCCCGCTCGCCGGACTCGGAACCGTCGTCGGGTCGCGTCCAAATCCTATCGAACATTTTATCGGCGAATACTTGCAGCCGGGAGTATGTAAATAAGCTGACTGAGATATTCATGTTGCGCCCGGTGCGTCTACATTCCTTGCAACCCCTCTGGCCCCACCCCTGAAACGGTGCCCGCCGGTTTCTGCATTCTAAATCTCGCGAATGATAAGTATGTTTATACGCTTGTCCCGTCAGCCCCTTAACTTCCCTCCGCTTGGCTCGAAAAAATCTACATCGCAGAAGGCAGAACATTTTTTAAGTGGTTCCCAGATATTTCAAATTGTTTTACTGTGACGAAAATCGTGGGTCAAAAAATTTGAAAAAATTCCCTAGCGTGTATTAGTATGGCTACTGCGTGCCTGATTTATTTCGGAATTTTCACTTGGAGGGAGATGTCGATAACAGGACAAAATTGAAAAATCGAATTTTCCCTGTAGCTACCCTCCTGGGCGAGCTAGGGGGCTGTAACTTGGCTCAAAACGTTCCTCGGTTTCTTAGTAGTCGCATCATTCATAATTTGTTCCCCTGGATTTCTTCGTTTCCTCGTATCACTCCGAAATCTACATCGCAGAAGGCAGAACATTTTTTAAGCGGTTCGCAGACATTTCAAGTTGTTTTACTGTGACGAAAATCGTGGGTCACAAAATTTGAAAAAATTCCCTAGCGTGTATCAGTATGTCTACTATATGCCTGATTTATTTCAGAATTTTCACCTGGAGGGAGATGTCGATAACAGGATAAAATTCAAAAATCAAATTTTCCCTGTAGCTACCCTCCTGGGCGAGCTAGGGGGCTGTAACTTGGCTCAAAACGTTCCTCGGTTTCTTAGCAGTCGCATCATTCATAATTTGTTCCCCTGGATTTCTTCGTCTCCTCGAGTTTCATTTGTTTGAGAAGTCTGTTCATTTTTGAAAGTGGCCAACCAGCTAAATGGGGAGTTCAGGTCGGAGCGTGGCGCATTGGAATCGATCGAGAACTAACTGGCTGTGTCCGAGGAGACCCGGACTCTGCCCGGATCGAACAGACGTAGGACGTGTCGGGGCTGCTCGGTTCGATCTCGGAGCGTGTCCCGGTTCCGCCTCGATATCCTTCCGCCCTCGCAAGTTTTATTCGTCGTGAAACCGTTCGACCGAATAAAGAGAACCGTTCCACGGCTCTCGGGGCGGCGAACGCGACGAAAAGAACGACGCGTCGGTGCTAAAGGCTTTCGCCTGTTCCTCCGCTGTCACATTACTTTGACAGTGCGCGCTGCGAGGTGTCGCCGCAGACACCGTGGCTCACGAAAATCCCTTTGTTTTTTGCCGTTCGCGTGTTTATACTCTGACGAGTTTCTTTTCCCAGCTAATATTTGACGTGAAAGCGTTCGGACGATTTTTATTGTCATTTCCTTTCGCCCCGTGTTTTTTGACGTGGTTTACGGCCACGTCTCGGGCCGCGTTCAACCTGCGATAAAACGGTGGCGAAAAATCGTACAGCGATTCTTTTGCACTCGTTGGAAAGCGGAGACTTCACTTCTCAAATATATTGCCGTCCTAACAGCGGGAAAAATTTTTTGTATTCCACAGAGACGATCGAAGTCGAAAAATCGCCCAAAAATGGCCATTCACACAGTTTCGTTCATAGCTTGGGGTAAACATTTTTTCGGAGGAAGCAATTTGAAGACGTTGAAAGCAGACATTTCGCCCATTGAAACGAGCCCAGGTAGATTGCCCTCCGATTTGTTTCAACAAAGTTATGATTGTTTAAACATCGACGATCATCTAACGTTCAGCGATCCTTGCGTTACCCTAGTTCTGACGGCACACTTTTCGTTCAAAACGCGATAAGTTGGTAACAAAAAATCGCAGTTCAATTTTTTTGGTCTCGTTGGAAAGCGGAGAATTCAGTCTCGAAATCCGTTCTTGTTTGGTTGGCGAGAACAATTTTTTGGGGTTTCCACGGACTTCTGAATTCATGAAGCATACAGAAAGGTTAGTGTTCGACATTTTCGTTTATTGTTGAGCGGAAAAATTTTGTCGAACAAAATAACTTGGAGGAGTCGAAAGTGGAGAGTTCGCCCTTCGAAATGAGCCTGGGTACGTTATCGTGCGATAATGTTTCGCAAAGTTACCGCTTTCGAGGTTTGATGGAGTACTCCGGTGCTCCCACACGTCATCAGGCGCGTCAGTCAAGAGAAATTTCTGAATAAATGATCCGGTTCGAATCCGGCGCCAAGGAGAGGGATTATGAATTTTCAATTATCTCCTGTGTACTTTCGGGAATTTTGGACCTTCCGCCTCGCGCAATTTATGCATGGAAACTCCGCGGGCTCCGGCAAGTTAATCAAAAAGGTCGAAAGTCCTCATTTTTGGCCGGGAGCTATTGTCTCGTGGTCGAGATATTCAGCCGGGTGAAATCTCTCGCGGTGTATTTAGCAGAATAACAATGGCGGGTCTGCAAAATTTACACGCAACAAAATCGACGAGAAACCGCGCCCCCGGGGGGTTTCGCGGAAGCAGACTCTGTAGATTTTTGAGAGGACTATTGTTGCCCGGGGAAGGGAGAAAGAGAGCGCGCTGTGTCGAGGTTCGGAATTTTCAGGGCGGCACTCGGGGAACTTTTTTAAACGGCGAGCCTGAAGCGAGAGCGTTGAAGTCTCTGCTCGTTCGACGAAAGTCCATTTCCATTTCTCCGGCATTATCGAGGGACTTAAATGGGAACAACAGACGACGAATGTACCGCGATCGTTCGCGTTCAGAGACCGTAATGGAACGGCGGTGTTTCGCCGGTTTATAGAAAGTAAACGGTCGCATGACGGCGCGGAAATGCGAGCGCCACGTGTGTGGAACAGAACGACGCGATGCTAAGGGGTTTCGCCTGTTCCCTGCCCGCGTCGCATTATCCTGCTCGCGGGAACGCGCGAGAGAGTCAACCGACGAAAATTCTTCTGGAATTCGTGTCGCACGGCTCGCGTCCCCGACGGTCATTAACTGCTTAATTATTCAGTTCTCGTTGCGAGCGTTTTCCCTTTGGAAAAAGTAGCCAAACGGTCCGCTAACGTCGTAGCCGTTGGCACGCATAGTCGAATCGCACACGTAATCCGCGTCCTTTTGGAAAAAAATTATCCCGGCACGCTTTATCAGCGTCATTTGACTCGCTGCTGCTGCTACTACGTGCTGAGAGAATTTTTCCAAAAGAACGTAGATTGCGCGCCAGAGACTTAACAACGAGAACTGCTACTTCCTGCGATGCGGATGCCTCGCGTACCTCACGGACAAATTAGTTCACTCGGCGAGAATTTGCCGAGGGACCAGCTGCGCGAGTCACCTGCCAAAGCAAATCAGCTGGGAGATTTTTGAAAAAGCTGCATTTTTAGATTGAGAGGATGCTTCGGTTAAACGAGTTGAAAGGACGAGGGGTGTATAGAGTTTTATGTAGAACGGAGTAGGTAGCAGTCAACTCTGTTCTTGACTGACTTTGTTTGAAGCTGTGTCTGCAGCCCATCCAGATCGTTGGATTAGTCCAAACATACTACAAACCTCTAACAGGGGATCCAAAGTAATCCTAACAGGGGATCCAAAGTAATCCTAACAGGGAATCCAAATTAGACCTAACAGGGGATCCAAAGTAATCCTAACAGGGGATCCAAATTACACCTAACAGGGGATCCAAATTACACCTAACAGGGGATCCAAATTACACCTAACAGGGGATCCAAATGAGACCCAACAGGGGATCCAAATTACACCCAACAGGGGATCCAAATTACACCTAACAGGGGATCCAAATTACACCTAACAGGGGATCCAAATTAGCCCTAACAGGGAGTCCAAAGTAGACCTAACAGGATCCAAACTACAGTGAATTCACGATACATGTCAACAACACGGGTGTTGCCAGCGTCAAGTATCGTCCAGGAGACTAACCTTAGCAGGATCCAATTGCTCCGAATCATAATTCTCGTTAGACCTCAATGAACGATTTCAGAAATTTTTCCATTAATTTCAATCGAATACGAGCACGTGGAATATTTATTTGGAAAAATCATCATTTGTTGTATCGATCGTACTGTAGTGTAGTTAATAACGTTGCAGTACGGTAAATTAATTAAAACTGAGAAGTACCCAGTTTTTTTATTTGTATGAAACGTCCAATTTTGTTGATAGCCTTCCCGTTAGTAAAAATTGAACGAAAGTTCGCGACAAATTGGAAAACGTTCGATTCAGGTAAATGAAAATATGTTTCCGTAAATTTGTTTTGCAGAATTTAATGAATTAGTGTGTATATATATATATTTTTTCAAGTAAAACAATTTGACAATTTTAAGAAAAAAGTCATCAACCGAAATGAAAAACCCTATGAAATTCTTGATATTCATTAATGCAACCGGCGGCGTTCCTAAAGCTTCGCTATGTCCACGATAATCTTCTTTATGAATTCCTGTTATTTAATTCGCTTCCAGTGTTCCCTTAAATAAATTGCAGTAGATTTTAATTAACATCGTCATGGGAATCCTGATATTTTTGAATAAAATTTTAAATCCCCCTCGTAACGAAATTTTTCCGGATTTTCAATTTACGAACGACGCGGCGGGGAATTATATTATCGAAAAAGTGCTTCTGCCCGGGCATCAACAAAGTAATAATGTTTTAAGTGTTCATACGGTTTGTCGGACTGGTAAATAAACCGGTTAAAATATTCGGAGCGTGAAGTCGAATGCCGTGGCGGCCGACAAACGGGAACTTTCCTCGGGGAAGTTGTTGGCGAAACGAAAATGCATTTTCCAATTTGAGTTTAAGCAGCACTCGAATTGCAGTTTCGAGTGCCCGAACGCCTTATACCGAAAATTGCGAGCTCGCGGACGCGGAAGTTTATTTGGCCCGTTGGAAATATCCAAGCAGCCGGGATGAACAATCGTTGCTCCCTCGGGACGTCCTTTCTCCAGCAAACCGTTCCAGGAATTTTCCCGGTTACCGGCGGTCCCCTAAAATTACATTTTTCCTTTAATCATTGACCCTGAAGTTTCCCCATAAAATCCCGGACAAAAGTCCGACCCTCATTACGGCGACCGGAATAAATAATAATTAGATTCACCATTACCGATACCACCACCGTGTATTTTACGATTTTTCCGTACCGGTATTTCCTGTGGCTATTTTCCGTCGCAATTATTTAAATATAAATTATGAGAATTACTGTCGACCGGGACACCCTGAAGGTTGCAAAACCAATTTCGAGAAATTTAAGGATTTATGGGCTCTCGCAGAGGTAAAACATTTTTCGACCTATAAAAATTAATTTGCTGAAACGACAGTGGTTGATTAATATGCATGCAAATAATTGCTCCGATGATCACGTTAATAATTTTGATTGAACGCACTCCGCCGGCGGTTGTAATTAAATGAATGCAAGGACGCACCGCGCGCACGGTTCCCGCAGTTCCCAGCGTGTTTTAACATTTGTAAAGCTAATGTTGCCCGGCGTCCATGGAATTGTGAAGGACCCTGTGCGCGCAAGTCTTATTTCGTAATATACACGGGTCTGGTCTCGCTTTGAGAAATTAATGCCGCGCGAGCGGCTCGCGAATGTGTTGCAGGAGTGATGTTTGGATTGAACTTTGATTAACAAGTTTCGCATATTTACGCGGGACAAACTATAAGCCGGACCTGCTATGAAATCTGGTTGCGCGAATATATTCTGCAGGATGTTTAGCCGCGCCCCGGCTGTTTGTCTTCGGAGCCGCGACAAGCCTCTGTTTTACAAACGTGTCAGTCGCGTTGAACGCCTACGCGATCCTCGAACCCCCTTGCAAAAATTAGCAACACCGTTATAGTGATCTTTCACGTTTCTTGCCGGAAACACCTTCCACTTCAAGTTCCACACCATCGTCTCGGTACAGTCTTCGTTCGAAGCGCGATAAATCGGGTTCAAAAAATCGTGCACCGGATTTTTTGCACTTGTTGGAAAGCGGAGACTTCTATCTCAAAATCTGTCCTTGTTTGAGTCGCTAGAAAAAATTTTTAGCGTCCCCACAGAAGCCTGAATTCGTCAAATGGCTAAAAACGGTGATATGGGATACTTCTATTCGTGGCTCAGTGAAAAAATTTTTCCGGCAAAAATAACTTCTTTGAGTCGAAAATAGAGAGATCGTGCTTTAAAATGAGCCTTGGAACGTTGCTCTGCGATTTTTTTTCACGAAGTTACAGTACTTCGATTGTCGACAATTTTGTATCCAAGATTGAGTGACCCCTTCGTCCGAACCTGGCGGCACACTTTTCATTGAAAGTGCGACAAAATGGTAAGGGAACATTGTAGATCAATTTTTTTGGTCTTGATGGAAAGCGCAGACTTCAATCTTCAAATCTGTTTGTGTTTGAGTCAGTGCAAAAAATTTTTAGCGTCCCCACAGAAGCCTCAATTCGTCAGATGGCTAAAAACGGTGATATGGGATACTTCTATACGAGGCTCAGCGGAAAAATTTTTCTGGCAAAAATAAATTAGAGGAGTCGAAAATAGAGAGTTCATGCTTTGAAATGAGCCTAGGAACGTTGCCCTGCGATTTTTTTTCACGAAGTTACAGTAAGTTGATTGTCGACAATTTTGTACCCAACCATGAGTGACCCCTTCGTCCGAACCTGGCGGCACACTTTTCATTGAAAGTGCGACAAAATGGTAACGGAAAATCGTAGATCAATTTTTTTGGTCTCGTTGGAAAGCGAAGACTTCAATTAATAAGTGCATTGAGGTCTGAAAGCCGTAGAAAATTTTGTCGCGTCTACACAGCAGGCTGAATTCGCAAAATCGTCAGAAACGTCCATGTTTCACTTTTCCATTTGTCGTGCAGTTAAAAAATTTTTGTCGGCAAAAGTCATTCTAGAGCTTCGAAAGCGGAGGTTCCAATCTTTAAACTGAGCCTAGTTACGTTCCCCTACGATTTTTATTCTCGGAGTTACAGTGGGTTAAACATTGGCAAAATTCTCGACCAGAGTAGAAAGGGTAGAAAGTCTAGCGGGGTTCAAATCCAACGGTGGCCATTTTGGACAGAGTCCTGGAAGAGGCCGATTCCATCATGTAGCAGACCAAGGCCGGTGCTGGAAGCGTACATCGAGCGTATCGTTCTGAAATGTGACACGGTCGTCGTGCCAAATCCGGATTAGATTTCCCTTTGGCGTCTCAATTTGGCATTCATTAAACCGTAGAATACTGTGCACACTGAAGATAATTTATTAGCAGTAGATTGTGGTCGCAGACTTGACTCGGTCGTCCCGGGAGGGCCGAAGAAGCGACTCGGGGCCATTCCGCTTGTGCGAGCGAGCGAGCTTTCACGGCGGATTCAGGGCTCGTAATTTCTTGACACTAAAAGGTTATACGGCCTGGCACGCTGCCCCGACACACACGTAACTCCCCCTCGCCTTTGATTTAAATTATTTCTCCCTTTGCCTTCGCACCTACGCGGCGTCATCTTTTACTACCCTCCGCCTTAGGCTTTTATTCTTCTTTCCACTTTCTTCCAGCGGGCCGAAGCGTCTGGATGATATCCCCACCCCCTCTGCATTTGCTTAGTGCTTTTCGTTTCACTGTCGCCAACTGAGATTCCCTCTTCTCGTGTTCGCGGAGAGAGATCATTTTCTTCGGACGTTCTCCCAAAGGGACGCTTCAAGTTTGCTCTGAAAATTAGGGCAGTTTGTTTTTCTCGCGATTATGCTGGAAATTGTCCTACGAATCGAACCGAAAGCGTGGCTTTCGTAGAATGAAATTCAACTTTGCTCGGGTTGTTCTGCGGGCCGGGTCTTCTCTGTTTGATGTCACCGGTGATCCCTCGAGTTAGTATCGAGGACCGCGGCGTCGAAACCGCCTCGGAATTAATAACCATAGTTCTCCCTCGGTGAACTGTAACTGTGCGGGGTTTAAGCCCCGTAGAAATTCGTCGAGCGGTATTTTCTGGCCGAGGAGAGGAGAGGGTGTCCCTGCTCTCGCCTCGAATGGATTCGGGGGCGGGCCATTCGAGAACAGTGAACGGTCGTGGTCGTCGTCGTAGTCGTCGCGAGAAATCAAGTTATTTCGGCTGAGTGAAAGCCCTTTCCCACGGCGAAAGAAATGGCGGAAAAGTTTTGCGGCGGATTCGATTTATGTCCCTTCCTGTTTTAAATCGATTCGCTCGGCCACAGTTTGCGAGAATTCTTGCCAGATTTTTGTTTCCCGCCTCCGTTCCTCCTGCGACAGAGATCGAGTTGAAAATTAAAACAAAATTATATCGTGGCTCCTGCTTTGGGGATGTGTCCATTTTTTACGCGAAAGGAATTTGGCGAGGGCTAAGAATTGATAAATTTATATTATTTTCGTGAGATATCACGGAGGCTTCGAATGATTTTTAGAATTTTCTTCCTCTTATTTGACTCGCCTCCGTTTTACGAGACACACGTGACGCAATAAATTTTCGTCTCGCCGATGATATGCTGATTTATCTAAGCGAAGGGCGAAATTAACTTTTCCCCGTCGAGTCTTCTCCCACTGCGACACGTTTTTGCATTCGATGCGGTTGCGCCACTTGCCGATAATCCGCCATCCCCGTCGAACACGACAATAAAGAGGCGGTAGTAAATCCCGGGACGGCGATTCGACGCGTATCCGGTCGATTTGGAATTGCGTGCACTCTCCCGCTGCCTCGCCAACTGTCGCGAGAGACCGTCACCGTACCTCCCTGTTTCATTGGATCTTACAGTCCCCGCCGTAAAATTCATTCCGCGGATCGTGAATCTCAATCTCATTTTCACGTTCGAGATGCAGGAGGACGCGCGGAATGCTCCGCGATATTTCTCGAGTGGATGGGAAATCAAGTTCAGGGAACGGAATCAATTTTTATGGGTTCAGGCAGCCTGGGTCCAAAGTGGATCCGCGATGGATCCAAGAGGTTGGCGCAAACGAGATTCAAAGGAGGTCCAAAATAGGTCCTAGCTGGATCCATGATAGATCCAAGCTAGGTCCAAACTCGGTCCTAGCTGGATCCATGATAGATCCAAGCTAGGTCCAAACTCGGTCCAAAATAAATCCAAGCCAGGACCCACTCAAGGAGATCTAGGTCCAAAGTAGGTCCAAGCTAAGTCCAAAGTAGATCCAAACTAGGTCCAAAGTAGATCCAAACTAGGTCCAACGTAGGTCCAAACTATCTAGTTTAGGACCTCCGAGTAGGACCTCCAGGACCCACTGGAGGACCCACTCTAGGTCCAAAGTAGATCCAAGCTAGTTCTAATGTAGATCCAAACCAGGACTCACGCGAGGAGATGCAGGTTAGGTCTACGTATCAGCCATGGAGATCCCGGTTAGGCATGCAAAGGATCTACGGAGATCCAGGCTAGGTCCGCAAAGGGTCTACGGAGATCCAGGTTAGATTTACAAAGGGTCTACGGAGATCCAGGTTAGGTTTGCAAAGAATCTATTGAGATCCAGACTAGGTCTGCAAAGGGCCCACGGAGGCCCAGGTTAGGCCTCCCAAGGATCCACAGACGTGCAGGTTAGGTCCGCAAAGGATCCAAAGGGATCCAGACTGGGTCCACAAAGGATCCAAAGGGATCCAGACTGGGTCCACAAAGAATCCAAAGGGATCCAGACTGGGTCCACAAAGGATCCAAAGGGATCCAAATTGGGTTCACAAAGGATCCAAAGGGATCCAGACTGGGTCCACAAAGGATCCAAAGGGATCCAGACTGGGTCCACAATGGATCCATAGAAAGCCAGGTTAGGTAGATCTGTCAGTACCTGTGCTAGGTCTACAAAGATCCGTAAAAATACAAGGTTACGTACATAGCGTCCATGGAGATCCAGATTCCGTTTGCACAGGGTCCACGGGAGATCCAGGTTAATCTATAGTAATGGAAAAAACGTCATGAACAATGGGTGACAATTCTCTCCACACAAAAATTTCTGGATTTACGGGCACGCCTGTCTGTTCTGGAGCTGAATGCATTCAGCGATCATGATCGCGTAATACGAGTAGCTCCGGCGAGACCATCATCCCCGTTACCGTAGAAGGCAAAAAGCAGCGCGGCAATAACTTGACGAATTCCTAGACAGAGAATGGATACTTAGGTGTGCCTTGACCTCAACCTTGAAGCGGAGGAATGCACGGAGATTCACCCCACCGTGACGTTCCAGGTCTGTGTGCACCGTAGCAGAGAAGAGCGGTGTCTGCAGTTGGTCGTTGCCCCTCTCCCCCCCTCTCTCTCTCTCTCTCTCTCTCTCTCTCAGCACAGCGGTTTGCTGCAGAGAGGAGTCTCCCCAGCCTTTCTCTTCTATTTTAAATCGCGTGTACCCGTCGACGACGACGCGTGGCACTTCGCTGCCATTCCGAAGGTTTCCTTCGCGACGCGTCCGGCATTTTCCTCGTCGATCTTCCGTCTCGAAAATTCCTCGGCCTCCTCCACCAGTTCATAATTTCGTCTCTCCCCTGGCAAGATCGTTCCCCGGTCGAATTGATCTCCGGCGGCCGGCCGGCTTATCCTCGCGGGACATCTCGCGCAACTTTTCCGGGCGGCACGCATCGGCGTGTGTTTCCGTGACCTCGCGCAATGAACGGCGCTCTCCCCCGCTCCGGCGAGCATTCGTTCGCCTAAGTTTCGTCCGACGGTCGAGAAGATAAACGGGCCGGCGATCGGGGCCCGCATGCAACCGGCGTCGAACTTCTTTTTTCGCCACGCCCACTTTTTATCGCATTCCTTTGTCGGGGGGAATCACGCCTCGCACGCCTTCCGAAATGCGTGCCATAAACCTCTCGCAACCTTTTTACGTTGCTCTCCTCCCCTCTCGTTACACCTCCCTCCGCCCCCTCCCTTATCCCGCGCGCATTTTTAGTATCGCCGTGCCATACCCCCGCCGCCGCCGCCGTTAATTTCAAGCCTACCCCCGTTCGCATAAGTGACCTTCGCGCGTCACGGCGAATTTCTTGCGCGATCGCAGCGACGTCTGGTGATCGATGACGAGCACCGTCTGCCGGCAGAAATAAAATCGCGAGGGGAACTGGTCCCCCCCGGCCGCAAGAAACGAACCGGCTGCCCTTGTCCTCGCTTTCGAACCGCTGTTCCGCTTCGGGCCTGCCGCTCTCGTCTCCGAGCCCATTTGAACGCGATTCACCAGCCTCGAAAATGCAATTTTTTTCATCATTCCGCGCGTAGAAATTATCTCCACCAAGAATTCGTTACGCGGACACAATTCGTGAAACGCTGGCGCGATAATTCCTGGGCGATTTTTGTTGAGATAAATAAAAAAGCAGTGGTCCGATAGAACTGAAATTTTCGCTGTACGCCGAGGAAAAGTGTTTTCCGAAGCTCCACCGACAGGCAAGCCCGTAGGTTGCATAGTTTCCGTTTAATTAAATAAAAGATTAACTGATATTTGTGTAATGGAATCAACTCCGTGCAGTGGCCCAGTCCGGGAATTTTGTAAATTGTATTTCTGAATAAATGGAACTGAAACAATTCTGGCAATCGGACGAAAGTACAACGGATGCGTGCACAAAATTTCAGATTAATTGAAACATCCGTTCTTTTTTTTAATAAAAAATTGCGAAAGTGGTGGTGTTCTTCGATTTCCTTTTTGAAATCGATTTTCTCCCCGCCGGGCACCGTGCGGGAAGAATGCGAGAACAGAGCTCGCAGAATTTCGGGCGCGACAAAAATTGCCGGCGATTTGCGGGACAGGTTCGGAATTTTCGAAGTTATCGGGCACACCGGCGGCCCCGTGATTTCCCATCTCTTGGTCGGTTCGGATTCAACAGGTTGCAGCCAGTGGCCATCAGACGAAAAAAGACTTGTCGTCCTTCTTTCGATTTCCTTCTCTCCTCGTTCCTTTCTTTCTCTCCTTCCTTCTTTCTTCGTTAGCTTTTTATTAGCTCCTCTCTCGTTTCAATTAAACGTCCCCCGACACTCCTGCCTCGCACTGCGTAATTCCTTTCTGTTCCGGCGACGCAGCTCGCCGTTTACCCGCCGCTGAACTGACATAATAGAAATTACGGCTTCGGGGTGATCTCACAATATTTAATCTGCCGGTGAGGAACACAAGGAACATAATATTCTCTTCTATAAAGGCTCCATATCTCGAATAAAAATAATTAGGGTAGAGACAACGTCACCGTCACTCGTCGAGCACCTAGTACATTTAATTATAAACCCCCAAAGACTGACCTACAGGACTCAAGAAGCTATCT
>CM052135.1:2015912-2116805 GCA_028454255.1 Halictus ligatus
AATTCGCGGCATTATCATGAGCAAATTTGACTTTCTGCCCCCCCCCCCTCCCTCCGCCTCCGCCTCCACCTCATCCTCCTCGGCCCCCTACTCCTACTCCGTCGCACTCACGAAGCTCGTGACCGTCAACGGTGGGTAGCTCTCTCCGCGGCCCTACGCGCGAAGTAACTTCGCGGTATAACCAACGGCTGCTCCACTCCCAGGGGGTGCAGAATGCCACGTGCATCATCCGCCTTTTCAGCATCCGCTTCCAAACCACTTCGGGATTGACTATGCATCAGTCGAATTCCGCCGGGTCGCCTTTTCCACCTACGCCGCACGCCTGCAGACTCATCCGGCCGGAACACCGGGAGCCGAGCGTGTCGCGAGAACTGTCTTTACCTTATTCTTTCACTTTCCACGGCGACCCTCTGGCTCTCGAGTCTTTCAGGACCTGGATGGATCCATCTCACACGTACAAGCCTAAAACCTTGCCGAGAGATCCTCGAATCTTTTCCGGTATGGCCGATTGTCGAAACTAACTGATCCACTTCGGGACTTTCAGGAACTGAGATTACATGGGGCTTTGCGTTTCTAGTCTGATCACTCCAGGTACCAAATAGGTCCTTGATCGAGTCTTTCAGGACCTGGATGGATCCATCTCACAGGTAGAAGCCTAAACCCTTGCCGAGAGATCCTCGAATGGTTTGGGGTATGGCCGATTGTCGAAACTAACTGATCCACTTCGGGACTTTTAGGAACTGAGGTGACATGGGGCTTTGCGTTTCTAGTCTCATCACTCCAGGTATCAACTAGGTCCTTGCTCGAGTCTTTCAGGACCTGGATATGGATCCACCTCACACGTACAAGCCTAAAACCTTGCCGAGAGATCCTCGAATGGTTTAGGGTATGGCCGATTGTCGAAACTAACTGATCCACTTCGGGACTTTTAGGAACTGAGGTGACATGGGGCTTTGCGTTTCTAGTCTCATCACTCCAGGTATCAAATAATTCCTTGCTCGAGTCTTTCAGGACCTGGATGGATCCACCTCACACGTAGCAGTCTAAACCCTAGCCGTGAGATCCTCGAATGGTTTGGGGTATGGCCGATTGTCGAAACTAACTGATCCACTTCGGACTTTTAGGAACTGAGGTGACATGAGGCTTTGAGTTTCTAGTCTCATCACCCCAGGTAACAAATAGGTCCTTGCTCGAGTCTTTCAGGACCTGAGGACCTACCTGGAAACTTCATAGACACCGGTGTCTGTCGTAGCTACCCCTGGGCAAACTGAAATCTCAGTACCTCTACACCAGGTGGATCAGTTTAGGGTATCAGGACATAATTGGTCACCTAGACTATCAGTTGCTTCCTTTGTCTATCCTTTTAGGACCCAGGGCTCTAAGAGTCTTCCAGCGTCTAGGTCCAGTTTAGGATCATCTAGACTAGTGACCTCTATCCCAAGCTTTTTGGGACCTAGAGAGTCCTAGTTTCTCCTTGTCAAATGAGTTCAGGAAAAATTTAGTACCTGTGGTGCGCAGGATTTTTAGGATCCGATCCTCCACAGCAAGCTGTACAAATCTCGAGCCCCCTCCTAAGTGCAATGATCATGTTCTCCTAAAGCATCGGGAACGGTCGAAGCCTGGCCAGCTGGAATCAAAGAACGAACCACGGGACGCGTATCGCAGCGAAAACGAATTGGTGTCCAACCGAGTCCGCGTGTCGATGGAAATTGAAACGCGGCGGGCGAACGCCAATTAAACTAGTAGCAGCCGTGCGATTCAGAGAGCCGGCCCGGCGGACATCATTGACACTTCAATTTCACTAATTTTGTTATGGTTCGCCAATCGTGAATGTTTATTAATTGCGGCCCTGTTACGCGAAACGGTTCACCGTTCTCCCAGAGGAAGGGACTTGTAATTGAGACGGTTGTTCCGACCGGGACACTATTTTTCAGTCGCTCTCCGGCAAGTTCGCATCGTTTGTTGCGTTGCGTACAATATCAATTTTTGGGGCTGGAAATTATTTTACATTCGGGGTTTTGTGTGCTTTCTATCAACCCTTATGCTGTTACCCAGGGATTTAGAACAGTTTACATTTGCAATATAATTAGTATATTCGCTGTATGAATTTTTGTAGATTTTTTGTGAGAACCGGTACTCTGTAAAAACTGCATCGGACTTGACAGACCCAGTTTTAGCGTGAAAACGTTTGCAGCGCAAGAGTTGATCTTAGGAATAATAATTGAGGGGGGATCGACGGTATTTTGAGGGAGACGCGGAGGGACAAGATTATCGCTGGAGAGCCGGAGGAGAAAAATACGCTTCCGCTCGGTCTGAGCCTCGGGATCAGGTATCTAATCGAGATATCTCGATTCGCACGCTCCAGGGACCTTCGACTTCCGTAGGACCGGGGGTGTGCGCGCAAACGAGCAGCAGAATCCGTCGCGCGTAAATTTTCAAACCCCATCCTTCGTTCCGCCACTTTTGTAGGGATAAGCGGATATTCCCGGTCGAGGAGACATTTCCGCGAGCGTGAATTTCTAGGATCTCTCTACTTCGTCGTCGTCGTCGTCGTCGTCGTCGTTGAAAAGAGAATAAGAGTATCCGTCATCGAAGATGGAGTAAGGAAATAAGAAGGAGAGAGCAGCCAACAAATTCCATTCGAAAGGAATCGATTCCAGTCGCCGGGTTTCGCTCAGGTAGGGTGTCGCCTTGCTTCGGCTAAGTTACCCCCGGGGGTCATGCTAACGCGCCGGCAGTAAATTATAATAGCTTAGAGTTTGACCCAGTCGCTGCGGCTGCGCCGTTAAAGAACACAACCCGGTTCGGGGGGGGGGGGGGGTTGTTTTACCCTGTATAATAGCGATATGACGATTAATGTTATGGAAACGGTAACCATTCAAGCCGCAACAGAAGCTGAACTACAGCATAACCGTAACTTACATTATTACTTTGCGCATCGCGATATACCCACGGCATCGTCCAGTTTCTTAGAACCTGGCCGTGCAGCTTCCCCGATTACAGGGAATTACTGCCGCGTCTAACGAGCGAAGTGTCCTAACTCGGCGAGAAGCAATATGGTCCACATCATGTTGCATACCGAGTCCAACTCAAACCCAACGTGACTAGCGTAATGTGGACAGACCCTTGGCCTGACCAGATTTTGATAAGACCTGGCATGGCTAGGTTGTGACTAGACCTGCCATGGCTAGGTTATGACAAGGCTTGACATGGCTTGTTTATGACTAGAGGTGGCATAGCTAGGTTGTGACGAGACCTGTCATGGCTAGGTTATGACAAGACCTTGCATGTCTAGGTTATGACAAGTCCTCACATGGCTAGGTTATGACCTGTCCTGTCATGGCTAGGTTATGACAAGACCTGGGATGGCTAGGTTATGACTAGTCCTGGCATGGCTAGGTTATGACTAGTCCTGACATGGCTAGGTTATGACTAATCCTGACATGGCTAGGTTATGACAAGACCTTGCATGGCTAGGTCATGACAAGACCTTGCATGGCTAGGTCATGACAAGACCTTGCATGGCTAGGTTATGACTAGTCCTGACATGGCTAGGTAATGACTAGTCCTGATATGGATAGGTTATGACTAGACATGGCATGGTTAGGTTATGACTAGTCCTGACATGGCTAGGTTATGACTAATCCTGACATGGCTAGGTTATGACAAGACCTTGCATGGCTAGGTCATGACAAGACCTTGCATGGCTAGGTTATGACTAGTCCTGACATGGCTAGGTAATGACTAGTCCTGATATGGATAGGTTATGACTAGACATGGCATGGTTAGGTTATGACTAGTCCTGACATGGCTAGGTTATGACTAGACCTGGCATGGTTAGGTTATGACAAGACCTTGCATGGCTAGGTTATGACTAGTCCTGACATGGCTAGGTTATGACAAGACCTTGCATGGCTAGGTTATGACTAGTCCTGACATGGCTAGGTTATGACTAGTCCTGACATGGCTAGGTTATGACAAGACCTTGCATGGGTAGGTTATGACAGGACGTGACATGGTCAAGCCTAACATCCCCAGGGCATGACTGGAACCCAACATGCTAGTAGTCCAGCGTGTCTACTGTCGGACTGAACGTAGAGAGGTCAGTCAAAAAGCGTACAGAGTCCAAGGCTGTGTTGTATCATTAAATTGATTGTTTTTAATCACGCCTATCGTATGAAGTAAATTGCACCTAATTTTTCGGAACGGTAGCAACCGAATCGCGCAAAAGTGCATTAAGAACAGAGAGAGGGGGGTGGGGGTACTTAAGCAGTAGGAGATGTAGATGGCTGTGATCGATTACGTTCGCCGTTCCAGATGGCGCTTGATTAGTAGACTGTGTTCCCATTAGTATTATTGGGATCCTTCGTTATCTCCATTGTTTCCAGTACTTCCTGGGAAATTATCCGTTTCTCCTACTTTTCACGTGATCGCTGCCAACCGTCATCCTGGCATCCCCGACCCTTCGGCGATTCATTTACGGCATCCCCTTTAACGGCGAAACACCCCGAACAATTTCCCGGCGACGTGCACCCTGAAATAATTCCCAAGAAAACAATCGTGGTAGAAGTTGGACGTTCCGATCGCGACAACAAAATTCTTCGACGCTTCTTCGAAATTGTTTGTTTCTCCAGTGACAAGTGTCGTATGTTGCCGTCGAGAGAGAACCGAGATTCCGGTCTCGCTCTGCTGAGCGGAACAGGTGTTACCAGGTGCAATAACGAAGATTTTCATTAGGTGCTCGGGGATTTCTAGCATTCGCCGCGTCTCGCGTTCGGTGGTATCGAAAGGATTAATACGGCGGGTATGCGGGCCGGCAGCTAAGGCGCCATGAAAGCGGACTAATCTCGTTGAAGCTGCTCACCCCCTCGGAGGAAAAATTCCGCTCGTTTTTACGGGGTCACGCGGGCTAGGAGTAATTTCGAGAATGGAGCGGCCGCGCCTTTTTAAACATTAATCGCGGGACGCGATTGCATTTTTTCGCCCGGGAGAGGAGAGAGCGAGCGAGAGAGAGAGCCGGGTTTCTCTTCGGCGATTCAAGAGGGGCCAGGATTGGCCGCGGTAACGCGATTAGACTGCCTCCAGGTCCTTCGCCCTAGCCCCCAGTAGTGATTCTCAGCCAAATGGCACCGAGAAATGCTACCCTCCCCAGGGATCCAGCAGCCCCTCCGACACGGATTCTCTGTCTTCAATTCCGTGCGTGATGCGCTAAGGGTTTTCCGGGCATACGTGCGTCGGATATTCGACCACCCTCATCATCTCTTCGTCTCATCAAAATTTTACCTCCACCCCGTCGTGGAGCAAGCCTATCCCAGCTCGGCGATCCTCTCCCCTGGCAACACAATTTTTCGCCTAATCGCACCGTTCGAAGAAGTTGATCTGAAAATTCTGAATCATTTTTCCAACGTCCCAGTATAATTGCTAAACCTTCAGGGCCCAACTTGTTTACCCTACCCTGGAACTCGAAAGTGTATAGTTCATTCACATTCCCGCAGGTGTAGCTTTATTAACCTTGTTCAGGGTCGGAGAATTTTCTGGCACTACTACTCGAGGTGACGAGTCCTGTAAGATCCCCGGGACTTCGGATTTGCGCCGTGAACAGAGTCAAAGGCTCGCTGGCGTAATCAGTTAGAAGGAACCATTTTGTTTTCCCCGGACTCTCCGTCGAATCTATAAACGCCCATGTCCTTTAATAGACTTTCATGAAATCAGACCATGCGTCATGTAAAAAGCTGGTATTAAGTATCGCCCCTCCCGAGTTTTCATCTCTCTGTCTCTCTCGAGGTGTGCGCGAGCGAGAGAGAGAGAGAGAGGGAGGGAGAGAGAGATGGTGTTCTGGAGGAGACGCGTGACGGCATCGAGAGAAAATTACGTCGTTCGCCTTAAACTTTTCCCAGGCAAAAGTCATGGGTAATTTTACTTTGCCCGTGATCCTCAGCGCGCCACGCGACCGGCTCGTAATAACGAGACCCGTCCCTTTTTAGCGTTTCGCTGAGTAATTCTCATTCATTAGCGACTACGTCTTCGAATACGATTACGCAGTTATTTACTGGGCTAATTGGCAAAGAGGATGCCGGCAAATCCTGATGGGAGACGGAAACTTCTACGCAGGACCATCGAGAAATCATCCTTGGAGCCCTCTGTCTGAATCTCGGCCGGATCTAATACAATACAACGAATTCTCGATATATGTCAGCTACACGGTTCTTGTCAGCGTCATATATCGTCCAGGGCATGCCTGTGTTATGTTTACGTTCCTCTTCCTCTGAGGCCTCTCGAGCTTCGGGGCCTCTCACGTGATATACGCCGCGGTAGTGGGGATAATTCCGCGACGTTTATCCTACAGGCCTTATCGACATATATAGAGAAATCCGTGCACCATTCTTTGACCCCCGCGACATTACACTACTCAGCGTCCAAGGCCTCTCGAGATTCTTGGCCCCCCACGAGGTACACCACGCTGTAGTGGGGACAATTCCGCGACGTGTATCCTGCAGGCCTTGGCGACATATATAGAAATCACAGTATTTCGAGAGGTGTTGCTTGTTATGTTTACACTCCTCGGCGTCTGCCGTGTACCCCCCGGTGGTGGAGATAATTCCGCGACATTTATCATCCAGTACAAGGCGACATATATCGAGAATTCAGTGTACTACTGAACAAATTTTACGAGGCAAGCACCCTGTGGACTTTCACCGAAAGTATCCCCGTTGTTCTCAGTAATCAGAGAAAGTGTTAAGTTAAGATGTTCTTTTGTTTAAAAAAATAAAATGTATCCCAAAACATTGAGGTGTTCGTGCAACCACGGATTCCATTGCCAAAGTTTTCCCAACTGAAGGCCGAGCAAGGCGATACAAATTGGCACGCGGAAACGCTATGACCGAGCATTTCCATTGTTTCATGGCTTAGTTATTAACCGCCCTGAAACTTCGTGTGGAAGCACCGTGTCCATTGAGACTGTTGTCGCTATCATTTACTTCGCGTTATGCTCTCCGGTCTCGATGAACAACATCACGGCTATGAGAAAACTCTTAGCAGCGACATAGTGACAATTAACAGGAAATTATTTTTTAAAATGCTGCAGTGTCTTACAATGCATTTCTCCTTTGTTGCAGGTAAGCCAACTATTCGTTACTTCGACTGGCGAACTTTTCGGGGGCCGTAGGCAAGTACACAGAAATTATTAAATATGCTATATTTAAATCCAATCCTTCCTATTTTTAAATTAATTTTTCTTGCGAAGACACTGGCACAATGCTTGGTACCCAATGTTAGATAGATGCTCAGGGCCAGTGGACATTTCTTCAGATTGTACTTTTTGCGATATCTCTCCACTACTGTTTCGCTTGTAGCTAATTGTGAACAAGGTCATAGGCCTGTAGCGCGAATGCGTGTGCTTTTTGGGATAACAAAGACTTGAAATAGGAAACAAATTCATAGCTCTTTTATTTTATTTTCGAGACTCTTCTGTGGGGTCGCAGGAAATATTTTTCCCTGTGAAAAATGGCCCACGAAAACCCAGATCGGATCCATCCCAGCCCCCTTCCCCTGATCAGCGGCGAAGTGGCCCTAATGGGCGCAATTTGCGGCGGAAATCGCGGGGCAATGGGTTAACAAGGGAAACAACACGTGTAGGGGGATGGTTTCGCGAACTTTTCCCCCGAAGAACTGTCGCGAGGAAGTCCGAGGGGCTGCCGGGAAAAACCGGGCGTGACGAGGGTACGCCGCAAATTACAAGCCGCTTAATCCGGGAGCGTTGCTCCGGCGCAAAGTGACGCGGTTTAACCTTCGGCAGAAATCTGATTTCCGGCGTTCGACCGGCGGGATCGATGGATCCCGGCTTGCGAACGCGCTCTGCCGTTCGGTGGACGCCATGGCTATGCCAGGGCTCTCTTATTTCCACGAAATAAGCCCTGGATGCGCGTGCAAGTTTGTGTAAATTTGTGCACATTTGCGCGCGTGTGTGTACGACTGCGTGTGTGTATCGGTGTGTTTGTGTATGATCGTGTATGTGCATGCTTGACTGAGTTCGTGTATTTTCACGTATATATATATACATATGTTTACGTGCGTATGTTCATGTGTGTGCACGTTTGGACAAGTTTGCGAATGATTTTGCGCGTGTTTGTGTGGTGCGTGAGTGCACGCGCGCGCGTGTGTGTTGGTCCGCCGCGTGCCTCGAGGAGCGCGCACACACAGGGGTCGGTTTTAATTAGAGAGGCTGCAGCGGCGGATCCGACGCTGCAGGACCGAAACAGGCTCTTCGATTAAATTATTAATTAACGTTCTCTTGGAAATACCACATCACACACGCAGCGGCGGCGTTCACACGCGATTCCACCGGGGCGACCCACAGAGATAGATGACAGACAGGAAAAGAGAGGAGCGCTGCGAGGCAGGGCTCGAAAGAGAGACGATCACTGTAGCCCGGCCACCCCCTCGAACCAGAACCCCCAGGGTTGCCAAAGAGAGCGAGAGGAGGGAGTGGAGAGAGCGTGTGTGGCGGGGGTGGCACACAAAGAGACACGACGCGATATCAGGGGATGAGACGAAGGGATTTTACGTGCGTGCATGGTGGATGCACATAATCTGTACCCACCGTCGTCGTACATTCACTGCGCGCGGCCCCCTCCCCCCCCGGCTTGCTATGACGATGGAAAGTGTATTATGGCGGACCCGTGCACCTCGCTTCTGGCTATTCACCGATTTCGATCCGGACCGCACCATGGTGCATCGATCACGAAAGAAGCCGCCGCACGATCGACGCCCGACGAATTTCCTATTTTCGCTTCGCTGTCCTCCCCGAACACGCCTTGGCGCCCATAGTTGTTTTTCGGCCTCCGAAATTCTGTCGGGATATGACGCTTCACCCTTTCCACGCGGACCGCATCTTCGTTTTTTTTTTTTTGAAAATTTTTGGTCGAATTTGGGGAGGTTGGGATGCGATTTACGCTTCGATACTTGTCCGGGAGTTGGCGCGGACACTTAACTGATGCCTGACATCTGGCACTCAGACGACGTCAATATAACAATTTTATGGTGTGAAATCCTTCAAGAATCAGTCAAGAGCTGAAGGATGAATCGAGATCAAGGATCAAAAGCAATTAGGGTATCACTCTCGTTATAGGCGCGTTTCAGGTCCCCATCAGGGAGAGGTCCTCCGGCAATTTCGGTGTTAACAATAAGTCTCGCGAAGATTGACAACCCGGAGCCCTCATAGTTACAGCGAATTCTCGATATACGTCGACAACACGGGACTTGCCAGCGTCATGTATCGTACAGGAGACATACCCTATTCGTGTTGCTTTTACACTTCTCGTCGTCCTCGGCCTTCCGAGCTTACAGGCTCCTTACGGGGTATACCCCCCGGGGTAGTACTGCCGCGACGTTTGTCGTCCAGGCCTTGGCGACATATATCGGGAATCGATTGTATTCCGGCTGAGGCGGGAAAATGAAAACGGTCGAAGGATCCAATAAACGAAAACAAACAGAGGATACACAGCGATCACGGGACCGCCACGGCGGGCGACATACATCACCGAATCTCGGGATTTTGCTGGATCCCCGGGGCACGCGGAACGCAGGAGCCGGGATAAATGGAAAGTGAAAAAAATGAGGCGCAGGGGCTGGGGTGATCCGTGTCGAGGGAAAGGGCGAACGGACAACGAAACGCGCGGCAGATGTCGTCACGTCGTCCAGGAAATATATTTCCCATTTCACGACGCGAACGCGTGCATGGAATCCGTGAAACGGCTTCTGTGCATTTTCTTATTGCAATCCGGATACGCTTCTCGAAACACGATTCCCGAACTCCTCGGAACTACGGTCAGTTCTCGATATATGTCATCAGCACGGGTCTTGACGGCGTCATGTATCGCACAGGAGTGCTATTTTTACATTCCTCTTCCTCCGAGGCCTCTCGAACACCCCGCGGTAGTGGGGATAAGTCAGCGACGTTTATCCTGCAGGCCTTGGCGACATATATAGAGAAATCTCTGCACTGTTCTTTGACCTTACACTCGTCGGCGTCCGAGGCCTCCAGAGATTCATAACCCTTCGCGGGGTGTACCTCGCGGTAGTGGTAGTGGACAAGTCAGCGACGTTTATCATGGAAGTCTTCGCGACATATATCGAGAATTACGCTGTATACAGTTCGAATAGCACGTACACACGTGGGCATATTCTTCCCTTATTTGTTAGGTTTGCGCGAAACTGGGTCCTGGCACTGTTTAGCGATAATTGGACGGGCGGAGAAGCAACAAAATTCCGTGGATGGTCGCGGGCGCACAGTCAACAACCAGCAACGATAAATGCTAATTAACGTCTGTAATCGGCGTTCACGACTCGCTGCCATAAATGTCCAATCAGGAGGCGAAGTTTACCGGGGTTGCAGCCCCCGGTTGGTTCTCCTTAAACTGTCGAGCTAGTTTCCGGGGCAGTTCCCGGCTTTCGTTCTTTCCCCTCTTTCCCCGGGGCCGCCGCGTCCCTTTCCGGCGGCCGTGTTCGTTCGTTCTCCTGTCGACCCTACTCACCGGCTCTCCGTTTCTCTCGTCATATTTCTAAGTAAATTTCGTTGTATAATTAACGTTTAATATCCAGCGGAACGCTCTTAACCTTCCCGCTTTCTGCATGCCTTTCGCGGTTTGCATAAGAAGGAAGCCCGGATCACCGGGGTGAAACCCGACTGACCTCCTCCTACCCCCGGCTTCCTCGCCTCGAATTAACTGGAACGACATAAGGTAATCCGAACGGACCCGGGGAACGATCCTTGTTGCGTTTAACGGGCAGTAATGGACCCCGGCGAGACTCCCTTGGCGGATTACAGCCGCTTTGTTCCACTGGAATCGTTCTACGTAACCCAGATCGAGATATTAGAAAAATTGTACCGGGTTAATCTGTCATTGGTGAGTCGGCTCGATTTCGGACACTTATCCCGAAACCTTATCATTTTTATAGGGCAACATATGTCTGTCGCATTTGGTGCTAGGTAGGTTGTTCGTTGAGGTTAGGTTACGGTGGTCAGGATGCCAGGTTGTCCTACAATAGATGTAAGCTGCTCAGATACTAAGAAAAATTTGGTAGGAATTAAAATGGCTTTAGGGGATGATAGAGGGGTCTATTTCAGACACTTATCCTGAACAGTGATCGCTTTTATGTACCCAACCTACGAAACCTTGTCATTTTTATAAGGCAACATATGTCGGTCGCATTTTGGTGCTAGGTGGGTTGTTAGTTGAGGTTAGGTAACAGTTGTCAGGATGCCAAGTTGTTTTAAATTAGGTTTCAGCTCAGATACTAAGTAAAATTTGGTAGGAATCAAAATGGCTGAAGATTATGATAGAGGGGTCCATTTCGGACACTTATCCCGAACAGTGATCGCTTTTATGTACCCAACCTACGAAACCTTGTCATTTTTATAAGGCAACATATGTCGGTCGCATTTTGGTGCTAGGTAGGTTGTTAGTTGAGGTTAGGTAACAGTTGTCAGGATGCCATGTTCTTCTAAATTAGGTGTTAGCTCAGACGCTAAGAGAAATCTTTTACGAATGAAAATGGCTCAAGATGATGATAAACGGATCCATTTCGGACACCTATCCTGAAGAGAACGCTTTCAACAGCAAACCTATCGTATGTTTCCTTGAGGATTGTTTGCAATATCGTGTCCGAAGTTCAGCCATCAAATTTTCGTTGTAGAAGCCGAGCAGGTCCTCCGTGATTGCGGGAACAATCGAATGCACAACAACGTCCTCTCCGTTGCGCTTCTAATGCATCGGGAACTTGGTGGTCGCTTTTGTGGGTCCGCGGGTCGCATCGGCATCATCCACGCTCACCCATAAAACTGATCCATTACAGACGCAACGACACTGCTACGCCGGGGCCATAACCGACGGTTTGCAACAAAGCCCCTAAAAGCAGCCTCCACAATGCGACGGGCTTAATTGGTTTGACAGCCGCTCCGGGCACTTTCATGCAGTGACCCTGCCTCTCCCGGCAGCCTCAGGCGTGGTTCGCCAACCGCCCCCTCTGACCCCTCTCTTCTTCCAGGGCTTCGCGAGCAACTCGGATTAATCCTGTTTCGCTCCTAATTTCTGCCTTTCGTTCACTATGGAAAAACGTGCCGATCATCAAACTATCAGCTTCAGGACAGGCTAGGATACGCTACCATTGGCTACCGTAGGCAAGAATATGCTGGGATAAGCTTGGGTAGGCTATGTTAAGCTACCATAGGCTTGGATAGGCTAGGATAGGGTATTATATTCTACCATAGGCTAGGGTAGGATATTCCACCATAGGCTAGGGTAGGCTAGGATATTCTAGGATAGGCTACCATAGGCTAAGATAGGCTAGGATAGGGTAGGATAGGCTACCATAAGCTAAGATAGGCTAGGATAGTGTCGGGTTATGCCGATAGTGCCAGGTTATGCCGGGCACTCAAACATGTCCAAATGTTTGAAGGCAACGTCATCTTTTTTAAAAACGGAACCCAGATGTGGAACCCCGTTGAGGTGGTATTTTGGTTTTCGTGGTCGCTTTTGGCATTTGAGAATTTTTTCCGGCAAAACTATCGACCCTATCGCATTGAGAGGTTGCGAAATCGTGCGAGTCCGCGTTTCGCTGTGGCATCGACGTATTTCTGCGGTAGTATTCCCAGAGGATAGGTGGCGGTGTCCGGGTGCGTTCATCTCCGACAGAGATGGAGAGGAGCCAAGGGGCGGCAGAGAGGATCCGAGGGGTTGCTATTATTTTTCAATTGGCCAGCCGAGCGTGTGCGCAGGGGGATCCGGTATTCCGGATGTAATTGGAGTTGGCTTTGCCCCGCGATAACGCACCGGCGAAAAATAAGGCGGGAGAGAGAGAGAGAGACCAGGCGACGGAGATAAAGTATAGCGATCGTCCAGAATCGTGAAACGACCTGGTATACTTCGGACAACGGGGAAACGAGACCGGAGATCCCCGGGATAACCGAAAGGTGCCGCAATCTGGGGCCAGGGAAGAATCTCCCCGCGATTAGTGTGTCTTTGATCCTATCAATTTGCCAAGGGATGAACATCTTCGGGGCCATTTATTAAAAATATAACACAGATTTGCTGCACGCGATACCGAGGGACCGCGCGGAATTCTTCTTAGCGGCAGTCCATGCGCGCGAAAGCCCCAAAGTTGACGCGACGTGTAACGGATAAGGGTTGATCCTATCCCGAGCGAGCTCGCTGCCGATTCTAATAGGTTTACTGTCAATCCGTGATCCGGGCCGTTCGTTCTCGCTGCCAAGCGACGTTCTGGCAGCCTCGATCCCGACGCTCCCGCTCGCAAAACCGACGGGTTTACGACGCGGACAACTGTTTCTTCAAGGTGATCGAACGGTAAAATGCTTTTCCGGCGTTCTCCGGTGCCTCGGTTTGGCCTCTCATTCAGCCGCTGACCGTTCCATTAAGTTCCCCTACTTTGGATGTTCCAAACTGGTCGTGGGTCTTGTCTGGCCCAGCCACAGGGCGGTACAAGCACTCCAGATTTATGAAAAAATCTACGAATTCATCGGGAGGACTCCCAATTTTAGCGGGAAGGCGCACAATTTATCAGGAGGATTCTAAATTTATCAGAAGATCTCCCAAGTTATCAGGGACTCCCAAATTATGGGGACTCCCAAAGTATCAGGACTTCCAAAGTATCAGGACTCCCAAAGTATCAGGACTCCCAAAGTATCAGGACTCCCAAAGTATCAGGACTCCCTAGTTATCATCACTCACAATTTATCAGGACTCCCAATTTTTCAGAGCGATTTCAAATTCATCGGAAGAACTCCCAAATTCATCATAAGGACTCACAATTTATCAAGAGGATTCCGAATTCACCAGAGGGACTCTCAAATTCATTAGAAGGACTCCCAAATTCATCAGAAGGACTCCCAAATTCATCAGGAAGACTACCAATTCTAGCAGGAGGGTTCAGAATTTATCAAGAGTATACCGAATGCACCAGAAGAACTGCAAATTCATCAGAAGGACTCCCAATTTCACGGAACGATTCCAAATTGATCAGAGGGGCTCCCAATTGATCAGGAGAACGGTTCCCAATAGACTGAGGTACCGTCACGAATGCGATTTCAATGGACTCGAACCACGGGGGGAGAGTGAAGGAACACTCGGAAGTTCGAAAGGGCAGTCCGAGGAAGAAAGAGGCCGGCAGGCAGCGTGGACCGTCGCCAATTATCACGCGACCCGTCCGCAAATCGCATTATTCAACGTCCGCGGGTGCACATGGTCACACGTGTCTCCATCAATCAACACACGCATTGGCACTTAGCTGTTGTGCAGCCCGGCGGTGGCTCAGACAATGGGGCGTCGTATCTGGGCCGTAACGTTAACGAGGGAGGGAGTCGCGTCGACAACCGAGTGAAATAGAGACACGCTGCCTTTAGGAGTCAATACCGGCAGAACGGAGAGATAAAGGGGAAGAATGAACAGCCGGCGAACGAGACGCGAGCCGGCGGTCGGGGGGGAAACCTGGAGAGGGGAAAAGAGGAAGGAGGAGAAAAAGGAAGATAGTAGGGCGAAGCGGCAGGAAATCGACTTCCCTCTTTCCCTCCTCCGTTTCCCTTTCTACATCGTTGTGTGTGTGTCTGTGTGTGCGTGTGTGTGCGAGCCCGATATACACGATGGCCTGCGAGTCGCGGGCGTGCTGCGTATCGCGGAATGTAGAGATTGTCGAGTCCGAACAACGGTTTAATTAAACTCAAGGAAACTCGGTCGTCCGTTTTATTCGGTACACGGCACTCTTTCGCCCCGGTTCCGTTGTTTGCCGAAGAACCTGACTTCCCGGAGCCGCCAGCCTACAATCACTGTTGTCCCATTCATTTCAAAGGTGTCCATCGCCGGCGCAGACGGCTGCTCTCGAAAATCACAGGCGAGACAAAAATTTTAGAGGTCTTCGAGGGATGATTCCACTCTACCGGAGTCTTTCGTGCTCCTCTAGAGACGCCAGGGTGGTTTAGAATCGTCATTGTCCAGTCTACAGTGAATTCTGACTCTGTAAAGTATCCGCGTGGGCGTGGCTTACTGGGCCTCGCTCTAGGAGGCGTGGTTTAGTGGCCCTTACTCTAGGAGGCGTGGCTTAGTGGCCCTCTGAGGTCGTGTCCGTAGCTCACATTCACTGTTAGGGAATTTTCTTTTGAAAGTTGAACAGATTTTTATTTTTCGCTCGCGACTTTCTTTTTGTGTGGTATGATCTCTTTTCGGTTGCGCTCGGGGGCAATTTGTCTTGCGAGTCGCCGTGATTTTCTATTGCGATTCGAATTGCGCGACGCCTGGCAGTTGTATTGAGATGGATCGCGCATCGCCGTCGGTGAAACGTAGTCATTAAAACAGACGGGGTGAGAGAACGCCTGACTTGTTCCCCCTCCATCAGCGCGACCATGATTCCCTGCAACCAGCCGTGTTTCACACGACCACGAGCCATGCCCATTATGCTCTGCTATTAGCTCTCTTCTGCTTAGCTTGAGACAATTCCGATAACGAGCTTCTACCCAGTTTCGATTGGAACCGGCTAATGCCGGGTCGGTGTCTTCAACCCCGTCGTGATTATGCGAGTCACAAACTCGTCCTCGGGAAAACAAAAAAAAATCGGAATAATCGTTGGCACACGATTGTTAAACAATTCTCGAAATTCTGTCCGTACGCCACTCCAGAATGGTGATTTTTCGTTATTTACATATTTACACGGAAATTGTTATAAAATTTCATGGCTTTCGGGTTTTTCCCCCGTTGGAAAAACTTGTTTTTCCGCCGACATTCGTATCCGACGCGTAATCGAAGCTTATTTCGAGCGGGGGTGAATGGAAATGATGTTCGCGGAGGGGCGTGACGGGCGTGGGGCGCCAGCGGGGGTGGGGGATTATGCGTTTCACGATAACGTCATTAATCATTCTGTTTCGAATGTACAGTGTGTAAATAGAGGATCATTTTGAAGCACACACGGTTTCCGTACGGATTATCTACCGAAAAGCTACGGCCACAGTTTGTAAGCGTCCATGAATGCTGGGGCTATTAGCCGGCAACTATATAACATTTGACAATTGTTGAAATTTTCCGACGTATACGTACAAATATATTTTTTCTATCTTTTGATCGGGACATAGTGCGTCCCCTGTAACGCGTCGCCCTTGCTATAATCCCTTCGTTATCCCTACCCTCTTCCCTCTCCAGAAACTCACCAGCTTCTGTGGGAGGAGCAACTGACGCGAGGGGGCGTGGCCATAGGAAATCATAGAATCACGACTACACATACCGTTCCACAATTAAATAACTAATTAAATTTTTCTGTAGTACATGAACAGAATTTGTAACCACAGTAACAAAAGCATACGTCCCTTTAAAATTTCTTTGCAAATGCTAGAAATTTCTGCTGCCTGAAAAGTAGCGTTAAGAAAATTGCAAATAATTTACAGATTATTGCTGTGGAAATTAAAAATCTATACCACCTGGAAAATATTTATATTTCAGAATTTGTGTCATGTATGTGCTTGCAAATTTTTTGAAGTCGGCTAACTTGCTGTGTTTTTGAGTTTCGGTGCAAAGGCGAGTAATCGTTTACAGTGTAACGAGCGGTTGGTCCTGCGCGCGTGGCAATTCGCGATTGTGTGTTGGATAACGCATTGGCGTACGTCAAGAATCGTCAGGTTTGGATTGCCGCGGCCGATCGTGCGTCGACTCGATTCCCTTTAATGCAGGTGGCCGCGACGGTTCGAGCATTGAGGTTTCCACTTGAGACTTTGATCTTCCTCCTTCCGCATGAAATTCCAAGCCGACAGAACTCTCGGGGCAGCCGCCGCGGTCGACGTGAAACGGAATATTGATGGATGTAAATTAATCCGCAGTCGGCCAAAGATATTACGCGACTATGAAACAAAGCATTTCAAATTAATTAAAGCGATAATGTCCGGCTATTATTGATCAAATCGTTAATTGTATTCGGAGGAAGTCCCTCCTATTCTAGCCGGTTCTTGTGTGCCTTTGAATCGATATATCACCGCTTAATGAACGGCTCTCATTATTATTAGCCAGCGACGGATTGACAAGATCAATCAATAATGCGACTTATGCTCCGTGAATATCTCCGGCAATATTATCCGGGGATTATGGAACGGCAATGTGATCTCTTTAAATAGTAACCGGAATTAAAAATGGAATTAGGATTCGCATAGAATTATCGGTGAAGTTCATTTTTGACGTCGGTCCGGGCTGGTAGATTTTTGTCCCGAACGAACACGTCTGACCAATCACGGCACCGATCACTGGTCCCGTCGTTAGCGTTATCACCGCGATTTATCTAAAGCCTCCTCATTATTCTAATTCCTTTTCACGATCGAGAACCGTTCGTCGAAGTTCCCCGTAGATTACCTCGGAGTCGATCGCATGCTCCGCGTGATTGAACGATCACAGTCGCCCGAAGGAGTCACGGAAACCGGAAGCGTGTCAGGATTGATACTTTCGGCGCGAGAAGTGCCAGGATATCAAGCCGATATGAACTCGCCGAATTCGACTTCCCCTTCCCCCCTTTAAATCTCTTTCTAGCTCGCCTCTCTTCCCCTCGATCTCCCATTGGCCAGGAAAGAAAGTAATTCCCATTCCTTGAGACACTTCTATTTCCAATTCGAGGCCCTTTCTCCCTTTTGTTTGAACAACAGAAATAAAAGCAATCAGGATCTTCACGATCCTAAAACTTGTTTCCCTGACGCGTCTGACCATGGCTGAACATTTCCACTTGCGGCGGATTTTGTATCGAACTCGGTATTAATTTTTGCGGAGCTGTTCCGAAAATTTCGCCGTTAAAATTCTCAGCCCGAGTGTCCGACCATTTTCGCTCGGTACTACTCGCGACGGTTGACTCGTTCCACTTGCAATACGAAGCTGTTCCACCGCTGCTTTAACTTGGAATACCGGATCGGTATTGGCTCGTTCTACTCGGAACGCGAGCCTGTCTGACCGTCGTCGGCTCATTCTACTCACAGGAAACGAGCCGGCGACGCGGATCGATCGGAACTCGATTTTCTCGCGAACGATTAGAGATACAGGGAAACTTTGTGCCGCACGGTTTCACTCATTTTTCGAAGTGGCACCGTTCCGCTCGTCGTAACCAAAATCGCGCTCGGTCCCGGCAGTTTCTCGACGTTTCCCCGGGGCCGAGGGTGACCCGGCCGAATATCGGCCGCCGGTTTTTCCTCGGGGCTCCGTTGATCGGGATACCGGCAACTTGTCCATTTTACGACGTGATATACTCGCGGAAACGGTCGTCCGACAGAGTTGCGCCGTAAACCCGCGAAAAGCTTCGAGAGCCGAACGAAGCTATTCCTCGAGCAACTTAGCCGGAACGATTCGAACCTACAACCCCCGCCACCGACACCCCTCCACACCCCGTCGTTGCGCCGCCAGTGCCTCGTTTCCCCGCGGACGAGTAATAAAATCGTGGGAGACGCCAATCGAGGCCGTTCCGACGGGAAAAAGAATTGATTTCGCGTCGCAGGACACCTTTATCGTCCCGTGCGATCCTGCTTACGTTCACCCCTATTCGGCACGGTCAACTGTCATCGGTCGCTGCCGTTTCGGCCCCCGGGAATTTTTATGCCACCCTCGAATCACGATCCCCTCCACGAACGAAAAACTCGTCCGTCAAGAACGAGAATCGGACCGGAAATCCGTTTTCACGATCTCGAAATCGTCGCCGAAATTATTCGAAACGGTGATCGCGTTAGAATAATCCCCACTCGAGCCGGGGGGGGGGGGGGGTGGTGGTGGTGGTGGTGTGTGTGTGGTCCGCGGAATAAAATGAACCGTTTGAACGTGTCCGTCACGCCCGGTCCAAGCGGACGCGAGAGGAATTATGGTCGCCCGGCCCGTAGGTTCGACCGTGTGTCGGTGCCATTATCGCGGCGAGATTTCGCCCGGGAGAGGGGCGCCCCTAACAAAAGAACGGAAAGGCGCGTGTCGTTTTTCTCGGACGCGTTTTTCCATCCCCCTCTCTCTCTCGCGCGCGGACGTCCATCCCGGTTAATACACGAGCACGCGCCGCCACCCTTTTACCATGAAATCCAACCCTTTTTTCCGGGCAACCGTACACGCCACCGTGTTCCCGTTTTGTCGGCTATTTTTCGTTCACCTTTTTCCCCCAACCCTTCCTTCTCTCTCTCTCTCTCTCTCTTTCTCTCTCTCTGGATCGTGCCGAAGATGCTCCGAAGCAGCGTCCGGTCGCTCACGCGTTTCTTCCTGTACTTTTGCAGTTGTCCTCCCCCGCCGAGAATTCTATTATTCCACCGATTCCTTTTAACCCCCTCGGGGTGGGGGGGGGGGGGGCCCCCTTTTTCTTTTTCGGTTTTTCGAGCCGTTGTTTACGTTCCCCCGACCTTGTTTTCCGCTGGCTGTTTGCTAAAAGCATCCGCGGAATTTTGTGTCCCGGTATCATGGCGAAGGGTTGTTTTCCGAAAGAGAATTTTGTTTGCCTTTCAATGCCTCGAGAATTTTTTTGTCGGTCTGCCGAGAGAGAGGCACAGTAAGTGCATCGCTTAAGTGTCCACCGCTGTCTTCGCGGCAAGCTGTTCTCGGGCTGTGTCTCCCATTCGCATGGGAGAACACGAGTTCTGAAGGGTTGGGCACTTTAACGCGCTAAGTGCTGAATATCAACCCCCAGAGATTCTTACATGATCAGAGTAATTTAATTGATGCGACTAAAAATTTAAAATGTATTATAGGGAATGCTGTCTTGACCCTTTCGAATGCGAAAGACTCCAATCAAGTTCGGTTTATCTGGATATATTATAATAAAAAGGAGTTTCTGAACCCAGTCAAAAATCATGTATGTCAGTCATATATGTGTCATGATATATATATGACAGTCCTATATGTGTCATGATATATATATGTCAGTCATATATGTGTCATGATATATATATGTCAGTCATATATGTGTCATACATATGTCAGTCATGACGTGTCAACACCTGGTTTACGGGCCACTAAAAGCGACTATTTTACATTACCTTATATAAGCAACAAGAACATAGCTGTACAAACATTCAGCAATTTTTTAACCAGTATGAACATAAGGGCATAGATTTATTGAACAACTCCTCGTGGATACGTCTTTTTGCAATCGCAATAACCGTAAATTAAAAACATTAGAAACCGTCATTCTGACGAGTTCCGTAAACCTAGTGTTGAGCTGGCCAAATCGGGACCGAACGCGGACACTTAAGCGTGCACTGCCGCAGTGTGATTCCGTGGGAGGGGTAGTTCGTCTGGTGGGCAGATTTTCTCGCGGGATACGGCGGTGGCGAGTGCTGAGTTGAATTTTGAGAAAGGTGTAATATTAGGTCTCCCCTCGGGCGGCAGCAATTTTTTGCGCCGACCGCGTCTTCGCTTATGCTCATTTTTCCAATTACCGGTCTCCGCGCCCCGTAGGAACCGGAAACAGCTCGGTCAGCCTTTGCTTTAATTCCGTTGTATCTGGTTTTCCCATCGACCACTGCTATCTCGCATTAATAGCCGCTACGTGTCCCTGAATATACGCCGGATTATCCGTAAGGTTTTCCCCTGGTTCAGATAGCGCTGATAAACACCGGGATTTAGATGAATCAAAACGTCACGCGCTCGCGTCGTTGTCGCCGTTGTTGTCTCGCAAACAACGGTTGTACAGCCAACGTTGTAACAATTTATTACTAACTTCGTTTTTTTTTTGTTATTCCGCCCGGCGAAAAGAGAGAATTATTAATTTAACTAGTAAGTGACTTATCGAAGGCACCGTCGCGGCAGGGGGTCCGGATAGTAGAGGTTCGGCGAATCGAGTTCTTCCCCGGCGAAAGAAAAAGAAAATCGAGTTAAGGGAAAGTTTTAATGGAGAACAGTCGCCGGGCGGAATAATCGTCGGTGATTCTGTTTTTCAATTTGCTTCGAATATCGTCCAAAACAGAAGCCGTGGCCCGACGACGGATTCATGTTTATTTAATTAGGAGATGCGAACAATAACGATCCCGAAGGCGCGCGCGAGAGAGAGAGAGAGACACTTGGCCTAGCCACGGTGAAATCAATTTCACAGCCATTACGAAAATCGAGTCGCGGTTCGTCACAGCCGCGCCGGGCGAGCTCATCCGAGGAATTTCGACTTCGGGAAAAATTGACAGGTCCCTCATGAATATTTCAAAGCCGTGCTCGTTACTCCTTTCTTGGAAGTTCGACTCGCCGCCGTCGTTACGGGGAGAGAAGTACTTTCGAACCGTCCAAGAAACTCAAGAAACTGAGACAAATTAGGAACTCTCGCCTCGCTTGGATTTATGGAGGATCGCCTGCTGTAAAAATGCCCTGGCAGGTCTGCCAACTTCACGATCGAACCGGGAGACCGTGCTAAAAAATAAGGGCCTGAGTTTTCCTCGTTTCGAAGCACCGGACTCTCCAGAACTTAGGTTTTCCAAACCCTGTACTGACATAGCCAAGTTAGGTCTGCTCCAGCAGTTCCCAGGAGCTAGGTTTCCTGGTGATAGGTCTACTCTAGTTATAGTCAGTTCACAAGGTTACTAATTATAATCGAAACAACCAGTTCTACGGCTATTTTAGGCTATCTACCTGGAGCCTAGAAGCGAATCCATAACCCAGGGCTGCCTAATTCAGAGCCAATTTTCGGGTCCTCTACTTGTGTCCAATTGCTGGGATTAGGGGTCTCACAGATAAGTTCCCAGAGGCTAGGTTCCCTGGTGATAGGTCTACTACAGTTATGATCAGTTTGCATCATCCTTAATGCTAATCGAAACAACCAGCTCAGGCCACCTATGGTACCTGGGACCTAAAGGGAGTCCATAACTCGGGGCAGCCTAATTCAGAGCCAATTTTAGGGTCCTCTACTTGTGTCCAATTGCTGGGATTAGGGGTCACACAGATAAGTTCCCAGAGGCTAGGTTCCCTGGTGATAGGTCTACTACAGTTATGATCAGTTTGCATCATCCTTAATGCTGATCGAAACAACCAGCTCAGGCCACCTATGGTACCTGGGACCTAAAGGGAGTCCATAACTCAGGCAGCCTAATTCAGAGCCAATTTTCGGGTCCTCATTCTACACGTGTCCAATTGAGAGTCGCGCAAGGCCTGTTCTGGTTGCTCAAGAGGCTGGAGCGTGGCTCGGTTTGGCTCGGTTTGACGCGGTGGTAGCCAATTTTGCGACAATCTTATCGGATCCGTCGGAACAGGCCATCAGGAGTCATCGTTGGATATGGCCGGGCTGTTGAAACCAGCGAGATCCCATCATTACCGGGGCACAATGCATGATAATCCGATCTCCGCGGAGGAAACGCGATATCCCCGGTTCCCCGGGAACAAATCCCCGTCGATAAGATTGAAAAACGGATTACTCGAAGGTCATTGGAGCAGCTCTTGTACAAGGGGTGGAGGGGCGAGCCCCGTAGCTGACTTTGAAAAGGATCGACAGCCGTCGCGCGTCAGTGTACCGCGGAGCGGAGCCCATTCAAGTGGCATACCTTTTGTGATTTTCTCATTACGGGAGTGGAGGCTCGGTTCTGGGAAGTCCGACTGGCACACACTCTCTCACTCTCTCTATGTGTCGCTGATCTCTCTTCCTCTCCCCTTTGGGTTCCGCCCACGCCGGTTGCAGGAACTCCTTTTCAGGCTCCGTCGATGCTCCTCTTATTTCTTCCTTCCCACGTCAGCTTTCCCACCCCTTTTACACGTGAGCCCCGTAATACCGTGTAGATTAGTTGGCCGACACCGGCGTACCTACGTACAAGGAATTACGCCTTTCAGCGGAGGATATGACGTATTTCCTTCGGCAGGATCCGACCCGGCTGACTCGTGATCACCGGCTGCGCATCGGGAAATTATATTTCCTCGCGACGGTCCAATCGCCTTACGTAGCGCCAGCTCCTGTTCCTCTGTTACTCTTCTTCTTCTTCTTCTTCTTCTTCTTCTTCTTCTCGCTATCTCTGCGCGTGGAGAAGTCACCCCGCGATCCACAACGACCTTCCTTCTCCAGACCCCGGATCTAGGATCGACGGACCCGACGATCCGCGTAATCGCCACGGGGATCCATCAGCATCCTCGACGCGCGCCGGATTTTCAGGTAGCCGCGGCAAAGTGGATAATTGCCCCCGCGGATCACCTGGCTCGAGATTCGGTGTATTCGAAGCCCGCGAAGCATGAGTTATGATGATTGTATTATAGCGCTAATGTATATTCGCCGCCCGCGATAGAATCCCCGGGATGACTAATGGGGGATGTGTCAGGATTCATTAGATTCCTAATTAAGCAAACCCACCGTGCTAACGATGATTTATTTTTCCGCGGAGTTGATGCACTCCGTCATTTCCATTGTCATGTGTTTTCTTATATTCGTTCGCATTACCGGTCTTCGGTTGAAGCCACGGAGAAATTCATTAGACCTGCTTGCTGCTACTCTGTGCCTGTGCTTCGGTCAGATTTCCTGGAGGCATTGTGCGCGCGATACCCTAAGTGCGCCGAGTCACTGTCCAAGGCTGGTTCTGATACAGGTAAATCAGGTGATGAGGTAAATCCTCATTTCAAGTAGGTGCTCTAGGTTAGATACCCTGTACACGCCTAAATTTTTACTGGGAGCAGGAATCCTAGGTTAGGTATGTACTCTAAGACTGTGGATGGACTGGGGATCCTAATTCTTCATTTAGACCAAAGGTCAGTTGGGGATTCGAAGTCCTGGAGTAGGTTTGGGCCCCTGGTTTCGTTACGTACCCTAAATCTTTAGGTAGACCAGGTGTCTTTGGTCAGATAGGTACCTTGAGCCGCTAAGCAAGGTTAGAGGACCCAATGTAGCCACCTCACGTTCCACAACTCATCATTTCGACTAGATGTCCTAGGATAACTCAATCGACATACCCTAAATCATGATCTAGACCAGGTGTCTTTGGTCAGATAGATACCTTGAGCCGCTAAGCAAGGTTAGAGGACCCAATGTAGCTACCTCGCGTTCCCCAACTCATCATTTCGACTAGATGTCCTGTACTAACTCAATCGACATACTCTCAATCATTACCTAGACCAGGTGTCCTAGGTCAGATAGGTACCTTGGTCCTCTAAGCAAGGTTAGAGGACCCAATTGAACTACCTCACGTTCCCCAACTCATGATTTCGACTAGATGTCCTCTGCTACCTCAATCGACATACCCTAAACCCACACCAGGCTGCTGTGATCGCCTTTATAGCTAACCTATCATGCTTCCAAGGGGCACAGCACGTCTGGCCCAGCTTCCAGTCGACATTGCTGTGACGACCAGCCAACTTTTTCAACTTTCCGCGCCATAATCGGTGCAAGTTGAACAGTCCGCGTTCAGCGTGAATCGCCAGGTTCGCCTAGGTGAACCGGGCGCCGCCAATTTGCCAGGTCCGCTGGTCGTTAGGTGGCCTTGTTGGCGCATTGTTGCCGGAACCGAGGGTGTTCATCCCCATTGTTAGTCGGGCAAAGTAGACTAGCCCCGGCGCAGAGGAGAAGAAAAGTCGGCGGCCTTTGTGAAAGCGAAAAGGGGGCCAGACCCGCCATCTTTCTCTCTCTCTCTCTCTCTCTCTCGCCGGATGCTTCCGCGGTTGTTTACAAACCTGTCCGTCAACCGGCACCAATTAGTATTGTAACAGAGCAGCCGTGTTGCCATGACGTCGAAACAATGGCGGATGACAGGAGAGGCCACCGGGGTCTCGTGAGAAACTGCGCGAATGTTCGAGACACGCTGATAGATGGGGAAACTCGAGGATACGTGATTTGCGATTTTTCCGCGATAAGAAAGATAACTGCCGTGTAATCCGACGTTCATTCTCCGCGAATGTTCATTCCCCGTGCGTGTCTCCTCTTTCAGAGGACTCCGACGCGTTCGCCTAAGTCCTCTTAGCATTTTCCGCGAGCGTAACATCGCCGGCATCGGGAGAGTTCGTTCTCCTTTTGCGACTCCTTCGCCTAAATAGAACCCGCTTCACCGTTTCTCGTCCCTGGTTTTAGGGGGTGTGTGTATCGATACACCACGACCCCCTCCCCGTCCTCCCTTCAACCCTTGGAAAACTGTCACGAATATACACCGGCGGCGGCTATACGCTTAAGAAGCCGGCACACTAATGCACCGACACTTAAGTCGGTAACTACGGCTGCTCACAGAGAAGCTTCCGACACTTTCTGCCCAAGCCATCCCCCCTACCTCCCCCCCAACCCGCCCCCTTCTCTCACGGCATCATTATCATCCATTTGCTAATACAACAAGATAAATTGCCCTTCCTTGTTGCACACCCTTACCCCACCTGGCAAGTTTTCTGGCCGTCGTGTTCGGAAACGCTCTCTCTCTCTCTCACCCCACGCGCACCTCGGGGGATGAAACACGGTTTCTTCGGGGGTCCATGCACTCTTCCTTTCTGTTTTCCCTTTTTCTTTATGCCCCGAACCGCCGCCGGCCTAAGTGCGTTACCCGAAGTTACGGGTTGCGGATAATTTTCCGTGCTCTCGGCCGCATTTCCGCGGAAGGGAAAATTACTCGTTGATAACCACCCCCCCGCCCCCACCGAAGTTTGCAATGATGATTAAATTTGCAGGAATTAAAATTGTCTAAACCACTGTGGAAGCTTCGCGCTTCTTTTCAGAATTTTAGTATATTTTGAGTTTTGGTACTACATCGATGTCCTGGAATTATTTTGCATCCACACATTTTTGTTGCTAACACGTGTACGCGGTATAACTATTACTGTATCCTTGCGCGACGATGCGCACAGGATGACAGGTAATAAGCAGTCCGGCGGGGTATGTTTATTGCAAATATATGTGGAACGGGCCGGGCTTCCGGTTTGTTATTAAATATTTGGATTAATTCGCACAGATGAACGGACCCGCGCGTTTCTCTTTTAAAGGCTGAGCAAATATTTTCCCCGGGCTCGGAAATGGCGTGGGAGCCGGTTGTTAGCGGAAATCGGCACGCGCCAGATTTTTCATCGAATTCGTTTCGAAAAATTGATATAATTCCGTCTCACTTAAGAAACACAATCGGGTCGACGGTTAATCGTTTTCCGTGGCGTGGACAACGCGCGTGGAAATTTCGCGGCCCGCCAACTGCATAATGCAGTTCCGGCACGCTCTTGTTAATCATTAACTGTTACTTATCCCCCCCCCCCCCCCCCCCCGCGATGAACCGTTGATGCGACGCTCGGATAACGAGAAGTCGGTACGTTTGCGCCTGTGACAAAATTATAAATGGTCTTTATCGATCCAGCCCCCCCGGTTAAACTCCGCCGTTTATGGCCGATGGGAATCGACTTCACGCGAGCGTGACTAACCATCCTGCCGATAAAAAAGGAAACACATGCACGGTTTTTCCAGTTTCGTTCGTTCCCCTCGGTAATTTTACACTTGTCTCTCTCTCTCTCTCTCTCTCTCTCTCGATTTTAAACATTGATTTTTTCCATTTATCTGCAAGCTTTCGTGAACAATAAACGCCAGAGAACTCGTGTCTCTCGTGCCTAGCTATGATAGAGCCTCTATCTTGGCACTGCTGAGCCTACACGAGCATAGTACTCGACGTAGAATAGGGGACAGTCTGTGATCAGACAAGTAGAATAAAGTAGAATAAATGCGGCTTGGTCAGACTAGTAGAGTAGCCGCCAGGAAAATTGTTCAGAGTCGCCCAGAACAATTATGCAGGATTGTATCTTCTCCTGCGATCAATCCGTCTGACCATATATCGTCCTCGCATCACTCGTCTGACCGTATATCGTTTCTATTCTACTTGAGAAGACAAATTCAGCCAATCTGGCTTTACAAAATGTACCGAATTATCGTCTAGTGTTCCTAATACATTGGCAGGCGTCTGTAAACGATCTCGATGGTGTTTTTTTCAACGGTACAGTCAGGAAAATCTTGCGGAATTCATGCAGCCGTGTCGGTCGTTAATGAGAGGAGGACTTAATCAGTGGAAAATTCGTGTGGCCAGGTTTCCGGCCGTGACACCGGCCAGCGGCACACGAAACCTCGTTATCAATCATTCGTAGCTGTCAGTCAGCACGCAATTGATAACAGTTGTTCCGCTCTCATGGTACACGAGCCTGTTTGCGGCGTCCTGAATATGCATGCGCTCATTGCTGAACCGTTCCCGCCTTCGTTTTCATTTTTCCTGTTCGAGAAATCACCGTGTAACGAGGGTACAGTCCGCGCGAGAAAAAATAAAACTCGCTCGCGGAGACTTAATTTTAAGAGGCAGAACCGTGTCGATTCGCGGGGCAGAACCCGTCGAGTCCCGGTCGAAAGGGCTCGCTCGAAGATTTACGATACGATTTGAACGGCACATCCCCGTGGCAATTCTCTCTTTTCCGCCCCTTTCGAAGGCGAAGCCGGGGAAACTGAGCGCGACACGCCACGTCCAATTTATGCGTGCGTTCTGAAGAGCTGTCACGCGCGACCTGCTTTCTACGAGAATTTGCTTATTAACGCGGAGAGCGAGGGGGAATAACGTTAATATTTCACTCGGAACGCGGTGCTCATTATCCGCGACACGACTCCGAGCTGTTATTTTTACGAGCTTGTGGAGCACGTGGGGAAATCGAAGACTTGGATGAAAGACTGACAAGATTTCTCTGTAGACCCTAACCCCAGCCTTCGACCGAAACCGGGAGCGGTTCGGGGGTGCGTACGCGCGGGCGGAGAACCGGGAAGAATGTAGGGCGAAATTACTAAACATCTATTCTGCTCGATGTGAACGTTACGGCGCGCGCAAACCACGTTGAAGCTGGCAGCGTTGTTTGCGCTGCCGGAAGGCATTTTGAAACGACTGAAGGGACACGCTGCCCCGGGGACACGAAATCGCACGTACATACAATGTCGGATACGCCATTATGGACATGCGTTTACCTTCCAATTAATTCGTTCGTTGCCCCTTGTTCAAACGAACTTGTCCCGGGGGAAGCCGCCAAGAATACCTCGTAAACGGTTCGACTCCGTTTTCAGGGGTGCTCTCTTCCGTCCGCGTTGCTCAGAAAGTACACGTGGCGGGTCCGAAAACGGCACGACTTATAATCGCGTTCCCCGTTCACTGTGCTCCGGACCCCTCCTTATCGCCGATCTACTCGGTGTAATTGAAAATATTTTTGGAACAGTCCGTTCCGGGGTTCTCCCGATTCGTTGGAAATTTCTCCACGGTCATAACCACATGCCTGGAACGCTTCTTGCGAACGGGAATATTTTCGCTCGATTATAAGTAGCTGCAGCCAACCTATAGCCAGCCGCCGGAAATTAATCCAAGGGAACGCATTTACATCGACGGGGAACGCTCATTCTGAAACTGAATGCAGCCTGCGGCGACAGTCAATAAATTTCACAAACGTATTCTCGGTCTATTTTAGCGACCCGATCTCAGAAAAAGAGGACGCGCCGGTAGTCGGCGCTGGCGGCACGTATTTAATCAGAAAATTACATATTAGCTGGCAACATTCTCCAGAAGCGGTTCCCTCCCATTTCTTAGCTCCGCCCACTTTTCCGTTCACATTTTGCCCCACCCGCTATGATTTCGCCAATTTATAAACCGACGAATTCATTGAAAGTAAATGACTACCTCTTTAACTCCAAGTACACCGCCCGCTAACTTTGACTCCGCCCCATTCACTGGCTCCTCCTACTATTCTACCACTTCCTTACAACAATTGTCGTCAGTTTAACATCACATTTCTACAGTGTAGTGGTTTCTTCTTCGTAAAGTCATTAGCTGACAATTTCTCCCTCTCGATGTCCAAACTCCGCCCCGTTTCCTAGACTCCTCCCACAAGGGTTAGCTCCTCCTACTAATCTCCCATTTCCTTACAACGACTGTCATCAATTTAACATCAGATTTCTACAGTATACTGGTCCCTTCTTCGTAAAGTCATTGGCTGACGATGTCCCTCTCCCCAGGCCCAAACTCCGCCCCGTTTCCTAGACTCCTCCTACAAGGGTTAGCTCCCCCTACTATTCTCCCATTTCCTTACAACGACAGTCACCAGTTTAACATCACATTTTTACAGTATACTGGTCCCTTCTTCGTAAACTCATTGCCTGACAATATCCCTCTCTCCAGGTCCAAACTCCGCCCCTATTCCTAGACTCCTCCCACAAGGGTTGGCTCCTCCTCCGAACTTTTTTCTGCCCCAATATTTTCTCCATTTTTTACCTCTCTGGCGTTCAGTTTCTGGGGTTACAGCGCACTGTGCCCCGGTGTGTTTGAATGTCAAGTTCATCATCGGGGACGTTCTAACACGGTTCTTTCTCTGCTTTCAGGTGAGTGTCCCGGAATTCCAGTACGCTCGAGGGACGGCCGCGTCCCTGACGATGGTAAGCCATAAAGCAAAATGTACTCCCGTTTCACCCGCGGCGCGCACGAGCCGCCGCCGCCGTGTTCTCTTCACCCACACCACGACGTCTCTGATTTCGCCGGCGGTTTGCGTCACAGCGCCGGAGCCACCCTCGTTTCTCTCGTCGCCTCGGATGAACGACGGGGGTGCGGAGGGTGGGGGATGGGGCTGGCGTGGGGTTGGGGTGTAGGCTTCGGCTAATACCCCGAGACATCCTTCTTAATTAACGTCGCGATATATACCGGTTCTTTTGCACGATTAACCGACTTCCAACGCGAGCGGCGCGCGTTAGGATCCGCCGCCGTTGCTCCACACACATCCGCCGGGAAACCGGCGGGAGGGGGAGCCTCGGCTCAAGTGGGTCATTATAATTGGCAGCGCAGCACGTGCCGCTGTTGTTCGGGGAATACTTTCTGTACGCGTCCGTTTGCCCCCGTGTACGTGCCGGAAATTTTTCTTCCCCCGTTGGACACGGTGGTCTGCAAACGCGCCGGCGATGTAAGTTGGCTTTGATGAATGGCTGGGGCCACCGAGAGAGACCTTCGCTGTGCAGAGTAGCAGCCTCCGAAAAATAGGAGACTGTCTGAAAGTTGCCCCTAGACACTTATCCCGGGTGTGTATCGACTTTAGGAATTTTTGGGGGATGCAAATCGGGACTCGGAACGCAAATTGTGCCTGTAAATTTTTCTGTTAAAATCCGCTGGCTAGCGAGGAATATTTTCGTCGAGGGCTGACGACTTGTGTGCTCGCTTTCGTGGTACGAAACATCGACTAGGGTTGTCACGTTCACGTGGTCCCATTCTTCCACCCTCGTCGTTAAAGTAAGTCGTGTCCCCCGGGAATTAGATACGAGCCTATTTGTATATCATCAGGGCGGTCACGAAGGGTTGCAAGCGTAGGGGTACGTAACGAGTGAGGAATCGTTGCGACGCAGTGGCGTGAATTGCGGAATCTCCGGCTGAATCTTCCAGTTTCTAAAATTCACCATTGCCTGGCAATTAAAATATTCTGTCTATCTTGGAAGTTCCACCGTCGACTATCACACGAGACTGGAAGCCGTTATCTGTCCACGAGATATTGTTTCCCGTGTCGATGCGCTCTGGTGGCTGCTCCTCGTTGCCGGGTTATTTTTATTTTCCGCATAAACGAGGATAGCTCTTATCAACCCGGGAAGTAACCCTCCGGCTATCGTCGAAAGTTAAACATGTTCCTGACGTGGCCGAGAGCGTGGTACAAGTCAGCCATTACCACTTACACGTATTTTCGCTCCCCTTTTCCGCCTCATTATCGGCGTTTTTCTTTTTCGTGTTCCTGACCCCGTCGGGCGATACATAAACGAGCCTTCTTTACGGCGTAATAAAAGGGGGCGGCTCTAGATTACACGGTTTAGATTGAATTTCGGTCGGTTCATTAGCATTTGCTTCGGCGAATATTGTTTTCGTTCAGTATCACCGGCGGGAGAACTTCGGAAGACGCGGGAGGGCACGGAATTGCCATTTCTATGAAAATTTTATTCCGGGAACCCTGCTTTTCAGGACCGTGGTTTAAAGGACCCCAACTTTTCAGAACTCCAACTGCAAACGCGCTAATTTCCAAGGATCTAACTAGTGTGTCTCTAACTCTCAAAGCGCTCAATTCCCAAGGCTCTAGCTCTGCGAATTCCTGAGTCTCCGAGGTCCTAAGCTTGCAAGGGCCCAGGCCTCCGAGGACCTAAGCTTGCAAGGGCCCAGGTCTCCGAGGTCCTAAGCTTGCAAAGGCCTAGGTCTCCAAGGGCCTAGGTCTCCAAGGTCCTAAGCTTTCCAAGGCCCAGGTCTCCGAAGTCCTAAGCTTGCAAGGGCCCAGGTCTCCAAGGTCCTAAGCTTGCAAGGGCCCAGGTCTCCGAGGTCCTAAGCTTGCAAGGGCCCAGGTCTCCAAGGTCCTAAGCTTGCAAGGGCCCAGGTCTCCGAGGTCCTAAGCTTGCAAGGGCCCAGGTCCCAAGGTCCTAAGCTTGCAAGGGCCCAGGAGTCCAAGGTCCTAAGCTTGCGAAGTCCTAAAGTCTCCAAGGCCCTAACTCTGCATGATCCTAATTCTGAGTACCCAAACTTATGGGAGTCCAACTACCGAATAGTATCTACGGAAGGAATATAAGGGGATTGGCACGTCTCCGGAGCGCAAAGCGGGGGAATAAACGTTGACGGTTCCAAAATTTCAATTTTCGCGTCGCTTCAACGAAATTTCTTCCGCCCCCGTGGGTGTAGGAGGGAGAGGGTGGTTGTAGACCGCGATCAACTTCGCGGAAATTACTACGGACTTTCTATCGAGCGAACAGAGGAGGAAAATTTCGATGGGCTTTCTTGCACGGCGAGAAAATTCCCGGGGAAAGCGTCTCGACGCACGCTTTGATGTTCCGGGCGCGCGCTCGGGCACCGGCCTCGGCGCGAACACGAGCTTTCGCCTTTGAAAGCCTCCGCCGTGAACGAAAGAAAGGCAGATGGGCGAGCGAAAGAAGCTCACGGGGAAACATTCGCTCAGAGGGAGAGTAAATCGCGCCTCCGAAACGAGGGGAATTTTCGTGTCGAGTGTCGTTCCCCGTTCGGCGAAATGGGACGCGTGCCAATCGTTTGTTCGCGATAAATATCGTGTTTGCGATCAGGATTCCGAGTATACCCGAGATACGCATCCTCTAATCGATCGTGTCGCTTTTCACCCGAAACTTCGAGCATCACACCTAAACCTCTAACTTTGTCAAACATGATTCCAGTCGCTTGAAAAAATTTGTGTACATTTCTCCATGAGTACTCAATAAGTGTGTAAAATTTTAAATTTTTACACTCAATATTTTTCTGTTAAAAAATTCGCAAAGATTGCCTTACGGCCAGAGCTTCGAACTAAGAGAACCGCAAACTTTGACATTATAATATTTAATGTCTTTCCCGCAACAAAATTTTGTCTAAAATTGTATTACGGTTAGAACTTCAATTTGGGACAGCCCTGCAGCAATTTCCTCCGAATGTTAAGTCTTCATCGTGTCTTGATCCACTTCGAAAGTAATTGGAAGAGTAAGTGTTTTCATTTTTCACCCCTTCGGCGCCGCCCTTCGGTAATTGACCTTTGGGCGTAGGGAGATCGAGTCCCGATCAAGTAGAACTGCACCGGATTCCCTTATTCGAAATCCCCGGAGCACATTTTCCACCCCTATAGCCATTTCCGTCTAGTAGAGGCGGTTCAGCCTCGACGAATGGAATTTCCGTGCCACGAATCGCGCGGAATCTATTTTCGCGGCGGAGTGACGTATTCGCGGCTCAGCATCGCGCAAGTGAAAGTAATCTATCATACGACCTATAACGCGATATCCCGCCACTCGGAACGGGAGATCCTCTTCTTGGCTCGATCCCTCGCCCGCGCCAAGAAATTCCCGAGCCCACGGTATCTTGACATTTCCCCTTCGAGGGTTCCCGGGGAGGTGAACGCTCGTCAGTGACTGCCAAATTCAATTATGTTCCATTCCCCGTGAAAAACTGCGTCGATTATTTCTCGTGGAGCTTCTCCCCGCGACGGATCGTTCCCGGGATAATCGCGCGTCAAGATACAGGAAGATGTTCGCTCTTCACTCTCACTGCCTATGAAAATAACGTATGAGTTGAAAGCCGTACAAAACAGTGACTCAGGGAAAATTTGTGCCATTTTTCACGCCGAAGCAGATGAGCTAACAATTTGATATCCTTATTTCTATTTTTCTTCGAGATATCGTCCATAGACTCCGCCCATTAACGTGCACCGCCCACTCTTTAGTCCCTCCCACTTCCTATTCCCATAATTATTGGCTTGCGTTCGTTAACATACTTCTCGAGACTAGTAGGCATAGCTTGGCGAATTCGTTGACTGTGAACTTCCCCCTCCTTGGGTTCAAGCACCGCCCATCGTTTCAAACTCCTCCCACTTTCTATTTCTACTGTTGTTGGCTTGGGTTTGTCAGTAGAATTTAAGATAATAGTGGACCCACTTTTGATAATTCATTGCTTGTAAATTCTTTCTTCTCTGGGTTTTAAGCTCCTCCTACTGTATCGAGCTCCACCTCATTCTTTAGCCCCTCCTATTATTTGCTTCTCTACATTTCCGTTCTGTTATAGTCGTTGTAATACATTTGTCAATATATTTGTACAAAGTAGAGGACCCACCTTCGTGAAATCATTGGCCGATAATTTTCCCCACTTTAGACTCAAGCACCGCCCATTTCCTCAGACTCCGCCCACAAAGATTGACTCCTCCCACTCACTATGTTACCCCGTCCCATTTTCTTTAAGAAATATGAAATTTTTGAAGTAGATAATTTCATCTACTGTCTAACGAAGTATCGGCCGGACTATAACTCGTACAAAATAATGCCTCGGGGGAAATTTGTAGTATTTTTCACGCCGAATCAGATGAGCCATGAATGTTGTTCTTGTTTCTATTTCCCGACGAGATATTTCGAGACGAACGTCACTTTCGAGGAGATACGTTGTACGCGTCGGTGTAAGGCGTCTTTTCGGTTCTAAATTCAGTCCTTGTTCGGGTCGGTGGCAGAGGCGTAGCCGCGTTTCTTCGAGACCCTCCGAAAAAGGCGAAAGAAAATTCCTCCCCCTCCTCCGCCTGGCGCGAGAGGGGTTTCGCAGAGGTTTCATCCCGCCCGGAGCGACTCGGTCCCCTTTCATCCCCCCCGGTCGGAGGAACTTTCATCCGTCCTCGCGTGAAAAATGCCGCGATACTGTATCAAGCGAGATCGAAGGTATTCAGGGAACACGGAAATGAGTGTGCACTTTCGCGAGTTCGGGCTCTCGAAAGGAGCCTTTTCACCTTTTCTTCGCCGCGCCCGGGACAGTGCAAACTTTCGACTCGGAGAGACATCGGCATTTTTCACTCGGCGTGCTGTGCACGCCACGAAAAAAAAAGGGAAGCACACAAAAGTTTCGCGGGCGGGGGTGGGGGGAAGGGGAGCGGAAAGTTCGTGTCGCCCGGTGTATCCGGGGAAATTAATCATCTGGGCCCGTTATCGGGACGACGGCGGGGGCCGGTAATTAATCGTGCTCCGATCGCCGTTTCATAAACCGACGAAACGACGGAGCTTGTAGTCCCCGGTTCGTTGGCGATCGGTTCTCCTTCCGCACGCGGATCGATCGCTCACGATCGGCACTCTTGATCGATCAACGGCAGCCGTTCTCGACGGGATGGATGATTTTTTGGAAGAGCGCGGAGTCTTCGGGGAATCTGTGCTCGGTCTCCGACAGCTCGTAAAATCAGCGTCGAGGGTCACTATAAAACAGAGAGCCCGGGGACTGGTTCTCCGCGTAAAGTCCACTTTCGCGGAGCCCCCCATAAAACCTCGGCGATGAAATGTTCTCGCTCGGAAGCATGCATAAGTCATCGCCGGCCGGGGGTGCGTTTCTCTTCCGTCTCTCCGCGGCGATCGCGAATCGTCTATCGGCGACGCCGAGGCGGTCGCAACATTCGTTCATTCGACCCGAACTTCGCGAACCGCAAAAATCCTTGTCTCTCTCGTAACACGTCGCGAACGTAACTCGTGCTTCTTTCCGGGAATTATCCGCCCGTAATCTGATAAAGCTCGAACGGGGTTTCGGGGGAGAGGCACGCGGAGAGGCAAAGAGTTACGCACTTCCGGCACCGGCGAATTCGGAAGTTCGATCCCAGACCGGATTCCCAGCTTCATTCCCGCGGCTGTTAGTCGATCGGCCCGATAAAGTGGATTCCAGGGGTTAGGGACAAGGGATGGCACCGATCGAACCGCCGAACACGTAACCACCGTGCTATCTATTAGCCCGCCGCGTGATAAACGATTCGCTTCCTTCCACCGTGAACTTCGCACGTAAATCGCCTGGAAAAGGATAAGCCGGCGGCGAGGGATTCGACTGCTTCCTTTCTTTCCGCGGCCGGGGGACTCGGATTCGGGGGTGTTTACCCTCTGACAGGAAAATGAGAGAAGGTTAAGAGCGTTCACCAGGAAGCCATCAGACTCCCAGTTCAGATCAACGTGTAGATCTGGCTCGGATGGTATCCTGCCCAGACCTAAGATTGAAGCTACTTTTCATTGGGTAATACACCGAATTCTCTGGATATTTGTCAAAACATATAGATGTGATTTCCTGTATATGTCGCCAAGGCCTTGATGATAAAGGTTGCGGAATTATCGACATAGTAGTGACTAGGGGCTCCTCACAGGATATAACCATCACTACAGGGACCCTCACAGGATATACCACTAGTACTAGGCCCCACAGATTTACCCCACTACTGCTAGGACCCCGTCAGAGGATATACTTCACTACTACAGGGTCCCCTCACAGGATATTCCCCACTACAACTGGGACCCCCTCACAGGATACACCCCACTACTAATACTAGGGGTCCTTCGCAGGATATATCCCACTACTACTAGGACCCACTCACAGGATATACCCCACTACTACTAGGGTTCCCTCACAAGATATACCCTACTCCTCACAGGATATACCCCACTACTACTAGGGTTCCCTCACAAGATATACCCCACTCCTCACAGGATATACCCCACTATTAATACTAGGGGTCCTTCGCAGGATACATCCCACTTCTACTAGGGTTCCCTCACAAGATATACCCCACTCCTCACAGGATAAACCCCATTACTAATACTAGGGGTCCTTTGCAGGATATATCCCACTACTAATACCAGGGGTCCCTCACAGTATATACCCCAATACTACTAGAACCCCTTCACAGGATATACCCCACTACTCCCAGGGGCCACTCCCAGGATATACCCCACTACTACTAGGACCCTCTCACAGGATATACCCCGCGATAGTGGGGATAGTTCTGCGACGTTTATCATCGAGGCTTCGGCGACATGTATAGAGAAATCACTGTTGCACCTTTCTGACGAAATAGTCGTGAGTACTATTGCACGCAGCGTCACGGGATTGCTGTCTCGTAGCGTAATGAATTTTTTTTGTCTGGTCCCTGGGATAATGCAGTCGGTCAGAAACGAAGGCCGCCGAATTTCCACGGAATCCGCGGGGACAAATTTAACCATTCAGCGAGCGGTTTTAGCCTCGCGGGCTACAACTAATTACTGTGGCAACTTTATTCGCACGGCTGGGTGACGGATAAAGCCGGCTATTTTCACCGGCCGGGAAAGTGACGTCTGGGGTAAATGCGCGCGAAAGCTTCTCGACATTTCCCGAAGTGCTTGAAAAAGATTGCCCGTGCCAGTTTCTACGACCGACCGAACGAACGAACGAACGAGCCACCCCTCCGGTTTGCTCGCAGTTCGTTCTCTCTCTCTCTCTCTGTCTCTGTCTCTGTCTCTCTGGGGGAGAGCAGTACGAGAAACGGCTACAATAATACCGGCTGGCCTCGTTTGCGTGCCGCTCGACGGCGTCTATAGACCGAGAAACCGGAAACGAGGTGTCCGCGGTTATCTTTTTGGAGCGCGAGCAACAGGGACAACACAGAGAGACAGCCGAGCGGGGATTCGAAGGGGCGTTGAATGCACAGAGACGCGCTCCGCTTGTAACGCGCTCAAACGATGACAGGATTGCGGCCGACTGGAATTTCTGCGACGAGAAAAAAGACCCGTGCACGCCGGCGAATTTCTGCGAGTTCGCGGATAAACACGCAAAAATCGCTTCCTTAATTTTTACAAGCTAAAAATCCGGACAAAAGCAGGACAGGAAAGCATTGGCCGGTATAGAATTGTGTAGCTCTGGGAATAATCAGTCCCGTCCAGCAAAATTTAGCATGAATCTCTATCGATACGTGTGTTATAATACAAAAATCCAATTTTGGACCTTGCATTTGTTCAAAGCATGATATCGTTCAAAACAAAATAGAAAGTTCTGAAATAAATAGTTGGTACACTGGCTCACGAAATTTTTTTTTTTGAGGTTCCCGTGTTCTAAACCGTTCCGAAAAATTTATGCACATTCCCCCATGTTTCTAGAATGTTATGCGATTTGTTTCACTTCGCTACGTTGCCTCGATTGTTTTCAAAAAATCAAATTGTAAAAAGGAACGAGAGAGTCGTTTCGGATCAGTACACTACTAGGTACGACCTGAAATAAAATGAACAGGGTGCGGGTCAAAAATGACCCAACACGCAGACGGTCGGTTAGCTTCTGTGCGATTCGTTTCGCGTTCGCTAAAAATTCGCCGTCGTGTTCCCGCGAATTATGGACTCCTCTCTTCCCTCCGGCGAGTCTTCGGGTTAGCTCGTGTTTAATGATCCGTTCGGCGGAGCCCCTAAGTTCGAAAAGTTCGCACGAAAATGCGAACAGGGTAAGTCGCGGGAATCGAACTTCTCCGCCATAAATCAGAGGAAGAGTAATCGAGAGATTCCTGCTGGCCCGACCCCCCTCCACGCGGTGCCCGGGTCCCGTTTGACACGGGTCTTCGACAGCTTCGCAGCTAACTCTTATCTTGGCCAACTTCGGCTGACAGTCTTTTTTTCTGTGGGGATGATAAGAGCGTCTGTGAGAAAAAAAGATCAACCCCGGAGACCCCGAGGAGTGTGGAGACCTAAACGAAACAATTTTTTAAAAAATCTTCAAACTTTATCAACAGTTTCGAGGACTTTTCAAACACTGCTTAATATCTTTCCTGGGACTAAAATCGATGAGTCTGTCCTCGTAAGTTGTCCTCAAAGTTGATAAAAATAATTTTTGTCCAAGTTTGACGAGGTTTGGTTACGTTTGCGAGAGTCGTACTTGTGACCTCGGGAATTTAGCAGTGACTATAGCGCCTTAATAGGATTGCTATGCATTGTCTAGTCGCACAAACGGTTTCAACAGGTGCATGACTGAAGGACTACGCCGAGCCCGAGAGATAGAGAGGCCATTGAAAAACCTCTGAGGGGGCTGTGTTAATAACATGATTCGAAGTGGGCTCCTTTAATTAAACTGCGTCATCTCGGAAGAAACACGAAACTCGGTTTTCCCGCGGGGCGAGAGGGGGAGAGGGGAGAGTTCTTATCATTGAGGCCGACTCGATTGGTAACCGAGGGAAAAATCCTTTGAAATCCTACTTCAAAGGTAGAAAGTTTGACGGTGATGTCACAGGCAATCCACTTCCGGCCTTATTTAGTAAATCGACTCCGCAGGACGAGGGAACGAGTCTCAGAAGTATCTCCGGCAATAAATATATCGGCTTATAGTCGTCTCGAGGAGTTTCACGAGTCATCAGAAGCTCGCGGAACCAAACTCTCATCGGAACCCGATGAGATAGGGCTCGGCCCGTGTCCCTTTGGACCCTTTCGTTTCGATCGTCGCTGTTCTTATTGGCGGAGTTCCCTGCGAACGCTATTGGCCGGCCAGCGAACTCGTTGAACGAACCACCGTCGTGTTTTTTAAAAATTCAAGTCCATAGTTTTAACGTGGACCTTTTATTTTCAATCGGTCTCGTCGATTCGCTTTCGACGTTATTGGCAAACGTAGGTACGAGGGTGCACAAAATATTTTGCGGGGACGTTCCAAGGTCAAATGTGGGATTAAAATATTTTTTTTCAGTTACTCCAATATCGCCGCGAAGTACCTCCAAAGTTTCAACGAGATTGGTTCGGTGCATTGTTTATAGTAAATTCAGAAATAGTCATTAAATTTCCACGATGTACACCAGGCTGAAAGGACGTGTGTTTGGACGTAGAATTGAGGTTGAACAAAAGCCACCATAGCTGCGTTATTCACGATTGTTTTGTAGCGAAAAAATTTGTTTAGTTATCCCCGTAGTGCAGTAACATTGTCCCACGCTTCCGACCAGATTGGTCGAGCAGATTGTTTAAAATAAATTCACCAATATTCATAAATTTCCTCGAGCTGGTTTAGAAGGCATAATTCGGATTTTTGGCAGGTTCGGTGGACTTCCGAGTTTCACCGTGGACAGGGACGTGTGCCTTGCCGGGTTTCGAGTGCGAAGTCATCGAAATCCAGCCTCGTCAATTACCATTAACCGGTAATCCACGATCTGGGCGCGATCTCGCCCGGGCCACACCGGCAATCGTTACATAATAAACGATGAGTTTTCATAGCATGAATATGAAGCCCGGCTAATGAGCGCATTAATATTTACTAGCCCGGGATGTTTTGCGCCCTCGTGCCCGTCGACGAACCGTGCATAAATTCCCTTTTGCGCGGACACGCTCGAGCAGGCGAGTCGTTCGCGCGTGCAGACTATCGGGAGAGCGTTGTTCCTGTTTGACTCTTCATCGTTTTAGCCCCTTAGGGGCCCGGCGGGCATGCCCGCTGAAAAGCGGCCACGGATCATCAACCGTATCTAATCAAGATCATCTCGCCCGCGGTCTGCATTCTTCCCTTTATTCCGCGTCGCTTCGTACGCCGTTCCCGATGATCGAGACACGACCCCGAATCGGGATTCACCAGTCCATGATCGATACGAAAGAATTTTTGCTATTCGAGACGATTTAAAGTTACGACCCAGCATCAGATAACTGTCACCGAAGCGCCCCATCGAAACGGTTCCCAAATAATCTCTCCCGTTGTCTCTATTTTTGCAAGTCCTTTCGTCTCTTGGCTACTATTTTTCTGGAGGATTTTCGCTGGCCCGATTTCGGGGCATGATCGGGTGCAGTCCGGGGGCCCGAGCCTATTTTCAATGATTGCAGGAGCGCAATAAACGCGTCGGCGGAGGGAGCAAAGACCGTGGAAAAAAGTTAACACCAAGAGCGCGGCGGCCGGATTCGTTGTTCCTTTTCCCCTGCTCCCTTTTTGTTTCTTCCATCCATTCACATTAATCACTCCGGCACCGCGAGAAAGGGGAGAGAGAGAGCGAGGAGAGGAGAGGAGAGAGAGAGAGGAGGGTCTCTTTTCCTTCCTCTCGCTCATTCTCGTTTTGTTCCCGCGGTGCGGGCCGCGTCCGTGTTGCAACTGCTACCTTAATGGGTTTCCAGCTTGGAAACGAACCGGTGGATTATGGGGCCGTGGCGTCAGAACCGGCGCGATAAACTTCGATAAGGTCTACTTAAATTACACCGCGGCCGCGATTACCTAGCCAGCCGGCCGTTGCGTACCTTCTTCCCCCGGGGTTTTATCCGTCCCCGAGCATCTGGCCACTTGACTCCATCCCGGGAACGATAGCGCGCCTCCTTCAGCCTCGGGACGTGTCGAAACATCGGTCCCGGTTTCGCCATATCATTAATCTTCCCGCCGAGGTCTACAGCTGACGTGTCTGTGCTCCAGTTCACTGCTGCCGCACGGAGACCGAGCTGGCGAAGCTGCTGGCTACGGTCGAGACTGTCGGACATGGTGGGGACCGTGGAACAGGTGATTGGTCGGTCAGGCGATTCGCTGGAACCAAGTTTTGGAATCGGTGCCGAGTTGTCGGGGTCCTGGAGAGAGGCTAGCAATTGGATTTTAGCTACTTGTCGACTGGGAGAGTTGCTGGACATTCTCAAAGAGGACACATCATAGATCTGATAGCCCTAGCTAGCAGCGAATAGGTGTCATGACTAGTATCCAGTAGAAAATGATGAAATCTGTAACCATTTAGCTACCTGTTAAGTAGGATGAGATTAGGGTATCAGTTTGGAGGAGGACATGACCCTAGTACTCACAGACCCGGCTAATACCAAGTAGAGACCAGTTAGCAATTGGATTTTAGCTACTTGTCAATTGGGAGAGTTTGTGGACATTCTCAAAGAGGACATATCATAGATCTGATAGTACTAGCTGGGGGTCATGACCAGTACTGACTAGAAAATTATAAACTAGGCCAATATTAAGGTATCAGTTTTAAGGAGGAAATGACCCTAGTCCTCTAGCCCCGGCTAACACCTAGTAGAAACCAGTTAGCAATTAGATTTCAGCTACTTGTCAATTGGGAGAGTTTGTGGACATTCTCAAAGAGGACACGTCATAGAACTGATAGCCCTAGGTCATGACCAGTACCGGTTAGAAAATGATGAAATGTGCAACCATTTAGCTACCTTTTAACTAGGCTAACATTGGGGTATCAGTTTCAACGAGGACATGGCCCCAGTCCTCACAGCCCCGGTCAACATCAAGTAGAGCTCACCAGCAGAAACAAACAAAGAATGATGAAGTGGGTGATCATCCAGCTACCTGCCAACTAGGACACTTTGTCGACACGACCCTGATGCCCTCAGGTAGAACCAAAGACCATGATCAGTGGGGATAGGAAGACAGATGGTCATTTAGCTACCTACCAGCTGGAATATTTTGGAACTCCTCAAAGAACAAACTCCACTTGTTCTCAGCTGGTCGCAAAGAAAGACCTGTGTAAATGGCTAATGAAAAATAATAGTGAGCTACTGGAAACCCAAGATAGGGCAACAAATGTCTAGTATCCAGGCCTGCGGACAGTTCAAGGGCCGGTGCTAAGTGATCCCAGGGAAACAATAGAAGCCCGCGCGTGTTCTCGAAAGGATTCTATTTCCAGGATGGTATAATTTCGCACCGTCCAGTATCCCTAGGTTCCTTATCTCGGCCACGCTACGTGGCTACACGTAGCGGTCGCAGATAAATTTTCGGATGACAGTAAGATGGATGAGGGACAGGGGAGAGGGCGAGCGAGAGACCGCCGCGGCAATTTAAGACCCGGGGAAGACGGACAATTTAAATTTTTCGCTGGCCACGGTTTCGCGCCTCTCCTGGGCGCAATTACTCTCCCCTGCGGGAGCGCCGAGTGAGAGAGAGAGAGAGAAGGAGAAAGAGAGGCGCGAAAGGAGACGCTTCTCACCGCGGGTAATTGCGGGCCGGCATAATTGCTTTGCTTCGATACCGTCTTCCGGTGGCTCGCCGACGTCCGGAACTCGGCTGGAATTCTCTTTGACGGAAAAATGACGGTCAAACTTGCCCCTCCTCTCGACGATGCTCGCTTCCCCGGACTCACTGACGGGCAACACACTAACACCGGTGCCTTCCTGATTTTTTTTTCAACAACCCCTCCATGTCAATCAATTTACTATTTACGGTAGTCGATGTGCACACACTGGAGAGTGCACGCACAAATGTTCAGGCAGATGGAGCCACCCGTATCTTCCAAACCCTCGCAAACCTGTCATCACACTTGATGATACTGTCTCATACTGTCTCATACCGTCTCATACCGCCTCATACTTGGAGGAGTGGCAGAATTCGGCTGAAAATTTTTGTGTACATCCAGCGATATCTACCCGACAACTAGAACAAACGATAAATTTGTTTGCTCGCAACGCTTGTCCGAGAAAAATTGAAAAGTACCCACCGACATGGAGTCGCAGAAAATAAGCGACTACAAGCTGGTCACGGGGGCACGATAGAATTATTTAAAAATATTTCCGACCGGGGACAAACGAGCGACGTCGCCCTGACGTTCCGGTGAGTAAGTCGAACCGTTTTTCACCGTGTCCGGCGGAAAAAGGGGAGACGTAGGTGCCGCGGAAGGGAAAAAGCGGACAGTGATTGCGCGAAAAAACGCAAGGCGAACACAGAGGGACGAGAAGATCCGTAATAATCCGGAAACGTTTCTTCCAAATTATTTCTGCCATCCTTTTTCCCACTTTTGCCGTGTCTCTCACAGGTGAACACGAACGTGGGGGTGCGGGGTGCGGTTGCAACCGAGATTTATTTCGTGAGTTTTTCCCGGTCGCACCTGTGTGCAAGCTGTGCTGTCTACCCTTTCTCTCCCACCCCCGACAACCCTCGAGCTCCGTCAAGCTCTTTCTCCCACGTTCTTTTATTTATTTACTTAGGTATCGCCGCACGTACCACCGGATAATGGGATTTCTTCTTTGATAAGATAAATCTCCGATTAATTTCTTTCCCTCGTTGCCCGCGTCGGGGATGTGATCGAGACGATTTCTACTTGGGGAAAACTGTAAGTTTCCCTTGGTGCGCGCTTGGCGTTGCTGTTGCGCGGGCGGGGTGGCGCGGGGGGTGTGTGTGTGTGTACGCGCGGGCGGATAGAAAAAGGTGTGCGCTCCCAGGAGAGGCTCCGAGGACGCTGCACGGCCCTAAAATAATGAGTAATTTCTCCGGCGAGGCTGGCTCCGCGACGAAATTCCCCGGGAAAGTAATTATTTCCCCCTCTCCCCCACCCCCTCCCCCGCCGCTGCGCTCCACTCTGTTACGTTCTATTTGCCGTGAACTCAACATCGAAAAAATTTTGTCCGGAAAATAGTTTACTCGGCAAAGTATATACCCTCCTCGAGGGTAGTCGATTCGAGGATATAGGTTTTCGCTACCCCGAACTTCCCTGAACGCATTATAACCTTGTTTGCACGGCGCACTGATAACAACATCCCGGTATCGAGAGCAGCACGTGAATCTCATCACGTGAGTTTTCTTATCTCCCGTCCGCCCCCGCTCCCGGCCCTCTTGTAACACTGCGCGAAATATGGCAAAAAGTTTTGCAGAATATAGTGGGGGGAGAGAGCAGAGAGAGAGAAAAAAAGAAGGGAGCATAGATGTAACTGCGCCGTTTCCCAGGTCTCTTGGTTTCTTTCGTAAATTAATATCCCGGTGGCGCAACAATGGGCCTATTGTGCCACGAAGATAATTAACTCCATAGAAAATCTATCCTGCCTTTATTAAATCTGGATCACTGGCTTTCCGGTGTATCGCCTATATTACACTTCCGGTCCTCTGATTTCATTAAAATTTGACTGGTCGCTTTTGCCACGCTCGAGTCGAACAATAAAATTCGTTACGCCGTTTGCTAATCGTGCCTTTTCGCTGAGAAGGGGGTTGAGAGGGTGGTTCTGTTGGATTTTTTCGTTTTCGCTTACACGTCGAAGGAAAATTGTTTCCAGCGAATATTTCCTACGTGGGCGTCGAGCTACCCCGAATCGTACGTTTCTCGAACTGATCGATCTTCGATAGGCATTTCTGATTAAACCCTGGTTGAGATTAAACCCGGGGCACCTGTCCGCGTCGGTGTACTCGTTTTCAGTGGAAAAACGAGCGTCTTCCCTTTTTATCCGGCTCGTTCTTCCAAGAAAATTGCGTTAGTCCTCGTTTCTCCCTCCCCCTCTCGCCCTCCCCGCCGCTCTTTCTCTCTTTTTCCAGGGCACGAGGAATCGCTAATAACGAGACGAGATTAGTTTCAGGAAAACCGGCCTAACCAACCGGAGCAATAGAGATCCCCACCCCCTTCGATTGATCGAGCCTTATTCACCAGTCCTCGCTACGCCACGCAATTTCACGAACGTTATTATTAAATCCCGATGAATTAGGTTCTTCGGTGACATTCTCGATTCTTAGACCAGTCCCTGAACCAACCCTCTCTGCTCGCTGACCTTTTTCACGTTTCCTGATACTCAATTGATTCCCCTGGTTTGCCCCGTTAATATTCGCCTGTATAAATATCCGGGCTTCGTGACGTTTGCCTGACATTTAGCGTCTCAGCGATTTCATTAGCGCGGTCGTGCTGAAAGGTGCGGTTCGGATGTGTAACGCGAAAGAATTACATTAATCAACAGACTTTCCTGCGTTTGCAAACTCGGAAGTGGGCGGGGTTAACGTGTGGAGGGAGGGGCTAGTGCTCAGGGGGCCGGGCTAGGATGTGCAGTGGTGGAGATGGGCGGTATAGTGCTGGGAACTTCGAGAAACACGGTCTGCCTCTGCTATTTAGAATTTCTTTTAGAATTTCTAGACTTGTATGTACTTTATATTTATTATAGTGGGTGGAGCAAGTTCTAGGTGGGCGGAGCTGCGAGGGAGAGGGCGGAGCAAAACAGCATAACAGTGGGAATTCTCATTTTAATACCAGAAGCGTCTGCAAACTGCTTTAAATCAGAGAATATAACAAATAGTTGCACATGTGCCCACTCGTAATGGGCGGAGCAATATGCAGGAGGCGGGAGAAAGTCTGAGGGGCGGAGCTACAGAGTAACAGGACCTGATTTTGTATTTCATTGCCTCTAATTTATTTTTCCGATAGCTTCTTTTGCATGTTCTGGTTATTAACGTCAGAAATATGTTTCCTCGGTCCCCGTAAAATCTATTTCGGCGCGTAATGCGGCAGTACGTTAGACGCTAACGCGTTCAAGAAGAATATCTCACAAGATCGACTTTCGCCTCCGTTGACGCCGCATCTGCACCATCGAGCTTCGTTTTTGGTTGGCTTAGCAAGTCCGCCGGTATCCTGTAAAATATTAATACGAATGCTCTCGGATGGGGTGAAAATTCGATACTCGCAACCCTCTTCGAACAGCCGTTCTATGCCACCCCGTGCCCGCACCCTCCGCCATTTCTCATGGTCTTCGGTCCGCCTTCCCTCTGTGCGTATACCGGGTGACCCGCGAGTATTCGTACTACGAGAAAATACGGAAAACAATTTTGCAATGCGTCTTCATGGTCCTCTGCGACTGGTTCCTTTGTTGCTCTCACTGTACCGGCGCTTTAAAATTCTATTTACATTATTGACTAGTGCGTCTGTGGTGCAACCGTAAAAGTTTTCGTGCAATTTTTCTCGATTTAGAGATATCGAGGACTTCAGGAGGGCGGGGTAATCATTTTTGTCGGTAATACATATTTATTCTTCCGGCATTCGTGCTCCGCAGTTGATTAGAAGCTATGGGCACTTCGGGGACACCCTGTGCGCGTTGCACCTGGTAGCAGCACGACGACTCGCATTACACCTTGCTCGAAATCTATTGCCAGCGGGGAATATTCAATGCGCTGGTCAGGTAAATATTCGATGAACCTGCACGACGAAGAGAGGAGAAGGTCTCTTGGATGCATTTCGACGGCTGTTGCTGGACACACCTCCTGCCTCCATATTTTTCCCTGCGAAATTAGGGGGCGGGCAGGAATCGTTACACAGACGCATAACAGATGGGACGCTACTATCTCACAGGGGCTTGCTCCTGATGCCAATCATTAATTAGCTGGCTGCTCTTTCATCGATTCCGAGTCTATGGAAATCAGAGTGCCGGCGAACGTAAGAGCGCTTCCTCTCAGAATTCACTATAAAAAAAACCGCGACCCCCGAGCGGTTTTCCATAGGCTAAAAATGAATGTGCAAAATACGTTCGATTGTCCGGCAGAAGCGCGTTAATTTTTCCAGCAAATTTACCTTGAAGACCGATGGTCGTTTTCAAGGTTCCCCCCCGCGGTTACACGTGAACACCAGAAGCTTACCACGGCGCTTGAACTAATATTTAAGCAGAAGCTTAAATCGGCAAATGTAGTTCTGCCGGTTAAGCTGCCGTCGCTGTAAACCCGCCAGCCACGGATTACGCTAATACCATTTCGGAAATGAACTCCTTATAATCCGAACTTTCTTCGTTGTCCCCGAAACGGATCGATAAAGCAACAGCCAGTGACAGGCGAAGAGAAGCGCGTGACGGGAAACTTTATTCCAGAAACCGGGTTTCCCATTATTTTATTAATAACGCAATCCTCCTTTTAACCATTCCACTGTTCATATTGTCAATCTGTCGTTGTCACACGACCTCTCGGTGCTCCTGGCGAGACGGTAGGCGTGGCTGGACGCGGTTCCCCTTCTCCCATTGGCCGATCGCCGGCTCTCCGCCCTCGGCGCAGCGCCAGTCTCCTCCCACTGGCTCTCGCCCCGCCCACTGTCGGCCTCCAACGGAAATCGGGGCCACGTGGACAGGGAAAAATCAAGCGCAGGAGAATATAATGATTTTACCAATCTCTGGCGAGATTTATACGCCGAGTCCGCGGTCAGGTTAACCTCGACTTATCAATATTTATCGATCACGCTGTCCCCAGCGCCGTCAATTAGTTTTCCCGATCGAGTTTTCGCCGGGGCACCACCGCGTGCGTTTAAATTAATTATGGACCGAGAGAGAGAGCTTTCTCGCGAACTGTTTTTCTAACCCTCGAGCGTTTTTAACCCGCGAAAGGGGCGTGGCGGGCGGGGAGGGAGGAGCACACAGTGTGTATGCCGGATGGATGGACGGAGTGGTGGCGCCCCGTATAAATATGGAAATTTCGTAAATCAAGTTAGCCGGCGAAGTGTCGCCGAGTTTTTCAAGGCAACGTTATTTCCGTCGATTCTCCGGCGGAGCGCGGAACTTTCCCGCGGCTCAATTAACCGTCCGTTCGGTTCATTCTGTCGATTATACGATCGGCGATGTAGATTCGATGTGTGCCCGCGCGAATTTTCGCCAGACATTGTTTTCCGAATCAACGGTCGTAGAGTGACGCGAACACGTTCGATTGATTTTCCTGTTTCCTATCTGTCTGGCCGCGTACCTAACTCACCCCAGTCGCTGAAAAACTACCCGGTGGCAAGACGCTACTTTTCAACAAATAAATTATTGAACCGGTGACGTTTCGAAGGTGCAGTCCTAGAGATGTCGGTTCACTTTGACTATTTTTTTCTCGGAAACGACTGCGAGCTGCAATTCGCTACTTTTTCACGATGTTATATACAGCTTCGTACGTGCCTCAAAAAAATTTCGCCCGGGTACCGTAACTGCAACAGTCTATTAAAAATTATTTAGTTCGCCAAGTGACTACTTGTAAAATGATATATGGAAGATGCAGTTTTGGAGACGTCAGTTCACTTTGAAAATTTTTTTCTCAGAAACGACTCTAAGTGCAGCGTTGCGAATTGGTGAGGGTGTTATCCACACTTGCCTGCATACCTCAAAAAATTTTGATCGCGGTACCATAAGTGTGACAGTATATTAAAAATAATTTAGTTCACGCCTGGACTGCTCTTAAAATGATATTTGGACGATGCAGTGTTTAAGAGTCCACGCCAATTTGGCAATTTTTTTCTCAGAAACGCCTCAGAGTTGAGCGTTGCGAATTTGTGGGGGTGTCAAACATACTTATCAGCATACCTCAAAAAATTTTGATCGCGATGCCATAACAGTAACAGCATATTAAAAATAATTTAATTCAGAAGGTGACAGCTTCAACCCGACGAAACAGAGGAGGTCGGAACGAGTTGTTGCCAGTTTGTGTGAGGTGGCTCGGAGATGTTGGTGTGATGGGGTCTTGGGAGACCCCCGGAGGGACCGTGTAGTTTCTAAAAATAATCGATCTCGGTCGTCCAGATGCTGCGAATCGAATTAAAATCCAATAGTCGTTGCAGAACGACGCGACGCGACGGTGCGCGCGTGCGCGTATCGGGGCGTTGATTCAATTTAGACGAGAAAGAGTGGCTGACAGGCCGGACCATTGGAAATGGCACCCGCGGGACCGGATGTAGCGAAAAACTCCGCAACGCGGTGCCATTCTTTGCGATATTTTATTTCGCGTATTTATATCGGCCGGTACGTATTTTCGTGTTTGTGTTGTCGCGCAACGAGGCACCGCGGACGCACCGAGGGACTCGGAAATTTGATTTACGCGCCACTCGACGCTCGTACGTCTTCCGACCGATGGTGCCGCGCTTCTCGAGACTGCAAATAATGCCGATAGACAGATATTTTTGCCGGGCGGACATTTTTTTCCGCGCTGTCTGGCTCGAAGGTCTGGGTCCCGACTGAATAAGTTACGTGGTCATTTACTTAAATCAACGCGACTATTAAGGGTGGCTGCTCGCGTAAATGGTCAACGGAAATTTACATCCGTATCCGGAGAATATATCCCCGAAGTTTCAACACGGAACCGGAAGTATTAACGGAGCAACAAATTATTCTATGGGCAGCCTCGTTGCGCAAGTCAGAAATAATTCTGCTGATTTCGATGGTAGCCATTTCGCTAATCCCGCCGAGCTACCTGTTGAGATGATTCGAGGTACCCCGAGGGTGCATCGAATGGCCCTATAGAAGTCTGTCGAAGATACTGTGGAATGGCCCATCGATACGGAACGAATTTCTTTTCTGGTTTTCGTCGGGCCGCTGCAAAAACATCGGAACCGCAGCGTTAACACATCGCCGGTGTTTCGAGTGGACCCGGGTTCTTTGTCGGAGGGAAAGAAATATTTTAATTGTCCCTTTAATTGTCCTCTCCCGTCGTCGAGGACAGGTAGCGGCTTAACTGGACCGCGAATTTCCTTTTTTACGCCGCAGGAGCACTCTTTCGCCGGGGAACCGAGACAGAGGAGGACAATGACGTTCCTCCGGGCCGATCAGAGGCTTTAATTATTCGTCTGGGGAGCCGAACGATCCCGGTTGTTGCACGCTTGGACACAGAGCCAGGCCGGGCTGCCTGCCTCCTGTCCGTTGACCCGGATACCTATCCCGCGAACGGGGAAAGAAAGCCGGCATTGTCCAGAATTTACCGATCCCCTTCTAAACAATGATTTTCGATTCTGCGCTGTCTAACGGCCGCTGAACCAGAACGGACTTTGTCAGTCATTCTTAGCCTCCAATCTTGTGAACCGATACGTGAAAAGAGTATCGAGCCGTGATAAACGCGACTGGCCCGTAGACAACGTGTTACACGTGCGCCATTGTCTGCCGACGTTGCTAGCTCTCGGTTAGGGTATCCGGGATACGGATACCCGAGCAAGCAAATTTACCGAATATTCGGGAATTTTTTCTTGGACCTTCTGCTGAACCTATCTTCCTGAAATTTTCGGAACATGTTCCTGCGCTATTCGACTAACTGTACAAATTTTTCCGATTGTTGGGATCCATAAATAACGTAGCTGTAGTAACTTTTGTCCAACTCAAATTCTCAAGAAATGTTCCCTAGACTGCTAGAGAAGAATTTTTATTAATTCATTATGAACAATGTGCTGAACCAATCTTCTTGAAATTTTCGGAACATGTTCCTGAGCTATTCAGTCAACTGTACAAATTTTTTCGATTGTTAAGATCCATAAATAACGTAGCTGTAGTCACTTTTGTCCAACTCAAATTCTCAAGAAATGTTCCCTAGACTGCTAGAGGAGAATCTTTATTAATTTATTACGAACAATTTGCTGAACCAATTTTTCTGAAATTGTAGGAATATCTGCACATGTTATCGAAGTAACTAGGAAAAAATTTTCTGATCCCAGAAGACCGGAAATAATGCTGCTGCAGTGACCTATGTCCAGCGATGAAGAATTAATGATTGTGCGAGAAGTCCGCTAGTTGTTTAGACGGTTCTAAGCTAGGATCGCTGAAGGAAAAATCGAGTGTCGGGATAGGCACGAGGGAGGGCGAGGGGAGGAATCGTTTGATAAAGGGACGAGGGTGGGGAGAGGAGAGGTATCGCGTAGCAAATGGATAGCGAAGGAGAGAAATCGGGCTGTTTTCCTTGCGAATCATCGAATGGAATTACTTAGCTCGTCGGCCCCTCCAGGGACATCAAGATCGAGTGGTGATGGTCTTGTTGCGGGGAAAGAAATTGAGTAACTCGTTGGCTCTGCCATGTTTGTCGACTGACAAGTCTATGGCCCTGGGACCCTGAGGTGAACCTTCTTCAAGTTCACCAAAAATGATTTCACAGCTTCACCAAAAATTATTCCACCGCAATAAATATTTCTGCATACGTGCCCTCGCCTGGAAAAATTATTTCAACGAGGGGGTTGAGTTTGCGCAAAATTTGTACACCTGTGTTTGCGCATACTGCATTTCTGTACTAACAAAAATTGTATTAACAGGACAATTCTCTTTGTAGTTTAATCCAATCCACGTACCATTTTCAATCGGATCCCATATTTTCCTAGATCTTGAAGAGAACACACCCCGCGATAACAGCAAACACATCTCGTATTGCGGCACGATGTTTGCTCTTCGTGGACCGGCTACAATTCCCGGCACTTTATTAATTACGATACTTTTCCCGGTCGAAGTTTGCACCCGGAGGTTGGGCCCAAGGTCGGAGGAAGGTTATCCAGATGGCGGCAGGTGTGATAAGCGCCGTTACGGTCGATTGTATATTATTTTCGCAATTTGCACGGTTCCTACAAGTTTGAAAGCGGGAATTCGCGAATCTCTGCCGCACACCCCTCTCTCACCCTCTTCCTCCCCCCTTCGTCGCCCCGCACCATTGTTCGTCCAATTTTCGTTTCCCCCAGGGCAGAAACAGCGCGCGCGGCCGTTTTATTAAGCCGTTGCATTACAGCCTCGCGCCGGAATTAATGGACGCGTGACATTTCGCTCCTTCCTCCACGCAAATTTCACGCACATTACTTGAGTGTCACTTGGAGCAACGGCGCCGTCCATAAATTCCGCCTTTAATTCGCGTACACGAATATCGTCTAGCGACTGACGCGACGTCATGAATTAATTAAACTTTCGGCCGTCTAGTCACCGCGCCCCGGTGACAGTCGACCTGTCCCGATTTCGAAGAAAGACCAGTTTCAGATGGAAAGCTCACCGCGATGGCTAAATAACTGATCGGGCAACGAACTGCTCAGCCTAACGGACAGCCACGGTGATTTTTTCGGGGGTACGCTGATTTTTCCACCCCCCCCCAACCGAGTTACATTATTCACCGTTCTTGGAATGCTGGTTCAAACTGCACGCTCGACGTTTCTCACCGGATTTCAGAGACGCCCGCCTCGTTATCTCTTTCTCTCGGCCGGTGCTCAATTACGAATCGCAGGGAAACTTCCGGTCCGCACTGAAGATCGCATTCTCAGCGGGAGCGACCTGCTTACAAAACGACCGGAGAAGCCACTGAAATTTTGCTGGGCTTTGATCTCTCGTCGAGGAACCCCGGAAATTTTTGTTTGGAATACGAAATTCTCAGTTGGAAATCCCGGTGTGCTAACCAGCTCGGGGGTGTACTGATATCTGGGTAAACCGAGGCGTCTTTGTGAATTTTTTAGAGAAAGACTAGAACACGTGTCCATTTGAGATTTTGTGGGTGCATTCGGCGGACATTGTGCTATGCGGAAATATTTTTTTCATAGCGGAATATCGATTCGATTCGGACTTATCGAAATTTTAGCGAAACACGTCGTAAAGTGTATGTTCATTATTCCGAGCGTTGTCTGTCATTGAAATTTGCAATCATCGATATAATTCTTTTCTTGGGTGTGTTTGTAACGTTCCAGAGAATGTATCTGTAAAGTTTCAAGCCGATCGGGTAATTAGTTTTCAAAACACGACTGTAATCGTGTTACCAAACTTCCTCAAACTTCTTCAAACTCGATGTAACAAAATTCAACGTGATTTCTAGACGAATGTCAGAGGAGAAGATGATAGCGTGCTTCGGAGGCATTCGGGACCGATCGATTCCCCTATTTTGTCGACGGAACAAATTCTATTTCCACTCCTTAATATCACGGCGACATCCGGTGGCAGCACATCAGCCGGACCCTGCCACAAATTTTCCTTCTCTCGTCTGAGAACAATTTCGCGGGAGCTAGTCGGCCGCAAACGGCCGCGTTTCGCGGCCACGATATCCCGGGGTCGATCGACGGTAAAATCGAGCTATTGAAGGCCGGCCAGAAACCATTTTTCCCCACCACATAATAGCAATTATATTGGCAGGGAGCGATCGAGAGTATTCCGGAAGCGGAAGGGACGTTCGCCCGATTGTCCGGAAGCCGGTAAAGATTGCGCGTTTCTGCCGGTTTTCGTGTGCACGTCCCTGCCGGGGAAACCACCCCCCAACCACGCACCCCCTTTTCCTGGACCCGCACTCCTGTAAAATATTTCTTCTAGAACAGTGTATTAACAAAAACCCCGAAAACTATATTTTTAATTTGTATTTTGAGCTAATAGCTTTTTTCCTGAGCCAAACAGGTGGGATACTAATTTTTTGGGGGTGAGTTTTAGGTTCATTCTTTCTCCATGTACTTTTAAACAATTATTTACTTGAATTATGGGACCCACACTCTCGTCAAATATTTCTTCTGGCTTCTCTCGAACCTGTGAATTAAAAAATTCCAAAAACTGTATTTTTAATTTTTATTTTGAGCTGATAGCTTTTTTCGTGAGCCAAACAGGTGGGATACTAATTTTTTGGCGGTGAGTTTTAGGTTCATTCTTTCTCCATGTACTTTTAAACAATTATTTACCTGGATTATGGGACCCACACTCTCGTGAAATATTTCTTCTGGCTTCTCTCGAACCAGTGAATTAAAAAATTCCAAAAACTATATTTTTAATTTGTATTTTGAGCTAATAGCTTTTTTCCTGAGCCAAACAGGTGGGATACTAATTTTTTGGGGGTGAGTTTTATGGTCATTCTTTCCCCATGTATTGTTAAACAATTATTTACCTGGATTATGGGACCCACACTCTCGTGAAATATTTCTTCTGGCTTCTCTCGAACCAGTGAATTAAAAAATTCCAAAAACTATATTTTTAATTTTTATTTTGAGCTGATAGCTTTTTTCCTGAGCCAAACAGGTGGGATACTAATTTTTTGGGGGTGAGTTTTATGGTCATTCTTTCCTCATGTATTTTTAAACAATTATTTACCTGGATTATGGGCGTTGTGTAGATTGTTTTGGAGAAGTGTCCCAGCAGTCTAGAAGAGTCGCATAAAAGAGTGCAATGGTCAACGCGCTCTCTTTTTATTTTTCACGGTTCCACCCCTTCGGATACGCGTCCCGGCAGCCTCAGCGAACCACCGCGACTGCCTTGAAATTGGATTGTTATTCTATTTTCAAAAGCAATTTTCAAGTGTTATCAAAAAGTTTTCTCGCGCCACGCCTCGGACCCTCCCTCTTCATCCACGCCGGCTCTTTCAACCCCTCGCAGTGTTTAGCTGTCCGCAGGGTGTCTTTGATGTCTCCGGCCAACGATTAGGCAAATATTTCCTTTCCGTTTTTCTTACAATATGTATCTCTTCGAACACCGAAATTACAAACGAAAAATAAGAAATACATAAATCAAAAATTGCAACAAGGATCTTTTCAATAACATGGGATCGTTTATACAGCTATTTTTGAGAGACCTGCAAAATTTAGGCCTCGGTCGCCGATGCCCGGGTCAGTGGTGATCGAAAACTTAAAAAACACATTTCTGGTGATATCTCGAAAACTAGAGGTCGTAGGACCGTGAAATTTTTTTTCAGTCGTGCCTTTTGAACCGGGGAATGTAATGGCAAAATTTACGTCAAGTAGTTTGTTTAAACAATATCTCAAAAAATTCGAATTTTCGTTTCTAGTGCATCGGACGATCAGCAACTTAATTCTGTAAAAATTCGCGAGTGCGATTTGCGAGTTGGAACGTGTGCTGCGAACTGGTGTCCTTGAATTTTATATTTTTTGTTGTCTAGCCATAGTTATCGATAGCAAACGGACCCGTCGTCAACGGTGTAGGTGTCGAAACAGCCGGTTCCCCGAGAGATCGAGGCAGGAATATTCGCGTGTTTAGGAAATAGCAGCGGAAGATAAAGATCGTAGGCTCGGAGGAAACGATCCGCGGGACGGGTCCCTCTCACTGTTTCCCGAGGGATCACTTGGATTACCGTCTAGACGCAGGCGGGCACACGTACACACAAACGTGCGTGTTACGCACGGTTGCATCGATACGGGAATGATGCAGATGCCGAGAAAGAGAGAGAGAGAGAGAATGAGCGAGCGAGCGGTGGGGAATTATGAACGAGCATGAAGTTGATCTGTACTTAGGAGCGCCGGCGCCATTTCTCGTGGCGTTCGATCTTCAGTGGTCCCCGGGGAATCTGACCGATGGATTTGGCGAGATGGTAACGGGCTGTCCGCGGAATATAGAACAGTTTCGATTGAAAATTGCATGGTAGCTGCGGAGAGGCGAGACCGGGGTGGGAGTTTCGCGAAACGCCGGTGGGACGTTTAAAAAATAAAACGGCAGGGCCGTGCAACCGGAACTCTGCGGGGGTGTTAGGGTCGCCGGCCCGAAAACACGAGCGAAATATATTTTTCTTTTATTTATTTCCGCCCGAGAGGCGGCCTTCGAGGCGAACGTGCTGAATTGCCGCGTTAAAAATCGACAGGTTTCACCCTCCTCCTCTTCCTCCTCTCCCCGCATCATCCCCCGTGAACGCTATACACAGCTCTCTCTCTGGCGATCTCAAAGGGATTGCCGGGAACACGATACTTTAAATTTCATCTGCGCCAGGTCCAACCTTAATCGCATCCGGCTGACTAAATTTCCCATTCAACCTCTCCGCCGGGACCGTTTTCATCGGAATAATAACCCGGACGGTCCGCGGATAGCGAAATCGAAATTGTATCGATACAGAGAGACCGGCATAATCGAACCGTAACCGATCCTCTCGCCGGTCATCAGAAGCAATCTTCGACGTCGGCACTCGCCGTACATCCCCTACCCTCGCACCCCTTACCATTCTGTCGGCCGTCTGACTGCCCTTCAGCAGCCATTTTCTTTGTCTTCAATTTTCCAGTGAACTTCGGCTCTCCGCCGCCGCGGAGGCGTTTCTTTTCCTGCCGGCCGTATTTAGCGAGCACGCGGGAATTTTATAATTGCTTCCGCTCCTTTCTCCTGGCTTTCTTTCGAAAGAAAAATGAAACTCGTTCGCCGACGCATCCGTTCGAGAGACGCGGAATCTCTGTTCTCGGAACGAGTGGGTTCTCGATTCTTTTCTTTCTCTTTTTTTTTCGCGAAGCTGGAGAACGATTTTGAAACGCGTGGCGCTGCGTATCGTTGGCTGATGTTCGAGCTTCGACATGGTATTTTTTATGTCCAAAATGTCCAAGCGCACTGAATTGGGTGGCGTCGAGGTCAACTTGAATTTTCTGACAGCGTCTGCGGGCGCTGTGACGTCTTTTGGATTTTTTCCTGGGAAAACGGGGAGAGATCTCGAAACGCGGTTTGCTGCGTTTTATTGGTCAATGTTTGAGCTTTCAGTTAGTATTTTTTGCTTCTGAAAATCGAAAGCGTACTGAGAACCAGATGACGTCGAAGTCAACTTGAATTTTCTGACAGCGTCTACAGCTACTGTGGCGTCTTTTGGATTTTTTTCTGGGAAAACGGGGAGAGTTATCTAATTGCGGTTTGCTACGTTTTATTGGTCAATGTTTGTGCTTTCAGTTAGTATTTTTTGAGTGTGAGAATCGAGAGTGTACTGTGAACCAGATGACGTCAAAGCCGACTGGATATTTTTTGACAGACCTGAACAGTGTCCACGGTTGAAGGCCTCTGAGCGACACAAAATTGAAAACCAAACGCTATAATTATTGATGTATCTACAACAGTCCCCAGGATACATATTATTTCTATATCAGTGACAACAACTCGCTGAGAATGATTTCAACAACTTAATATTTCTGGCAAGTTTGAAAGCAATCGGACCAGTGATCCCTAAATTGTCGGATACGTTGAAAACAGTTGAGATGAATTATTCTCCCTAATTTTTCCGTCGCCATCAGCAATTATCGTAGACGGTAGTTGGACCGGTTCGAGTGCTCGGACCCTTCGAAAGAAAGTTCCCCGCCTGTTCCCTTTGGTAACAAAGGAAGTTTGCATAAAAATCTTCGCGGAGGAATAAAAAGCAACCGGGTGGTGATTTTTGAATCTTTATTGCACCATTAACGGCCGTTCTGCATGCAGGAAGTCGTTTAATATTCGCCGGGCTAATAACTCGCACTCAACTTTCCATAATTGAGAAACTGCTTTAGGCTGTGTTTCCCTGTCGAGTACTCGCGGCGAAGAAAATTCAAAGTTGAACCCAGCTAGGTTTTTCCTTTTTTTTTGCTCAAGGTGCTGGGCTATCCGAATGACTGATGCTCGACGCTGGTCCTCCGAGGTTGCTCCGACTATTATTAGCAAACACTTATTTTTCCGGGAATGTTCGACGCGTTCGCGAAGCCCGAGAAACAACGTCGCGAAACGAGGACGCGTCCCGACGCTGTATCATATTTAGAAAAGGAAAAATCAAAACTCTGCGGGAGAGGGAGCCTCCGCGAGCATAAAGATGGATCTTTTCCCTCGAGAAGTTAACAAAGGCGGAAGCTGGAACCGGAGCAATGAAAGGGAAGAAAGTGGAAACACGATGAAAGCCTGTGCACTTCAAAGCGAACGATAAAACTGCTGAAAGGAGCCGATTGGCTGGCCGTGTCGTGTCGTGTCGTGTCGCGTCGCGTCGCGTCTTGTGGATCCTGCGAGGACGAACGCTGCTGTGAAATAATGCCTTTACTGTCGGACCGTACCACGGCGGCACGATCCTAAAGGATGGCACACTGTCTCGTCTGCCGCTCAGCTGGGAATAAAACGTCCAACCTACAGAGGAGAGAGCAAGAGAAGGTCGAGGGCATAGGTGATATTAATTTCCCTTTGACACCGGCAAAAGGGTCCGCCGAGTCAGAGAAAACGAGACCTGCCTTAGCCCTGCCTTGGCTCAATTAGTCTATACACCTTACTGGATCCCTAATTACCTCATAGTTGATCCTCAGCCATCCATACACATTTTTCTTCATTTCATCCGGCACAGGTCCGCAAATATTTGCAAATTTACCGGTATTCTACAAAGATTTCTAAACGCAACCTGCTGCGTTTTATTAATTATTACTCGAGCTTTAACACAGTATTTTTTTAATGCCAACATTCTGGAGGAACTGTGAACCAGGTGACGTCAAAGTCAAGTTGGCTTTTCTGAAAACAGTTTCTGTGGCTGCAACCATGTATGAGTTCAGAATTTTTTCTGAGAAAGTGGGGATAGATTTGGACACAAAATTTGCTGCATTATATTCATTATTAATCGAGCTTTAACACAGTATTTTTTGTGTGCCGAAATTCTAAAGGAACTGTGAACCAGGTGACGTCAAAGTCATCTTGGCTTTTCTGAAAACAGTTTCTGTTTCTATCTCTGCAACGATGTATGATTTTAGGATTTTTTCTGAGAAAGTGGGGATAGATTTGGACACACAATTTGCTGCATTTTATTCATTATTACTCGAGCTCTAAAGCAGTATTTTTTTAATGCCAAAATTCTGGAGGAACTGTGAACCAGGTGACGTCAAAGTCAAGTTGGCTTTTCTGAAAACAGTTTCTGATTCTATCTCTGCAACGATGTATGACTTTAGGATTTTTTCTGAGAAAGTGGGGATAGATTTGGACACAAAATTTGCTGCGTTTTATTAATTATTACTCGAGCTCTGACGCGGTATTTTTTTAATACCAAAATTCTGGAGGAACTGTGAACCAGGTGACGTCAGAGTCAAGTTGGCTTTTCTGAAAACAGCTTCTATACAACGATGTATGACTTTAGGATTTTTTTCTGAGAAAGTGGGGATAGATTTGGACACCCAATTCGCTGGACTTGATTGGCGAATGTTTCAGCTACAGTCTGATATTTTTTTCTTTATTTTGCATAATGATCCGCAGTTTGAATCTGCGAATTACACCCCGGTGAATTTAAATCGCGTGCTTTCTTCTTCTCGGGGTTGGACGTGGTTGGTATAAGGGGAGTGTAAATATTTCGGCGCGAAAGTCGCGGGGGTTATTCTTCAACGGGGAACTCGTCGAGCGGGTGGGTATCTTCAGGGGGCCGCGACGTCACTTTGAAATTCATGAAGCCGAATGGCTTAACCGCGTAAGAAAATAAGTTCTCCGGCCTGCGTCGCGTCGCGTCGCGTCGGTGGAAAAAAGTCCGCGAAGGCCGAGCAAACACATTGTTTATTTGCGTGTGACGGCGTCGGGTACTTTCTCGATATTTGAATATCCGCTTTTCGCGGAATTAAATGCAATTGCTCCCGGGACCGAGGCCAGACTCGAGATTGCTAGCCTAAGGGAGACCCTGTATATGTGTGCGCGCGCGAGCTCTTACGTCGCTTTCTCCGACGAGAAAAATTTGCGACTTTGGTATAGTTCGAATCGAATTTACCGCAATCTGTTTGTGGTGGATCTCGGTCGGTGGATAAGTTCGAAAGAAACATGTGCACCGCAGACTCGGATTCAACATCTCCCGGATACTGTTAAATAAACAACCTAGCCCCGGTATTTTCGACTACGTCGTATCTTCAGGTTCTTTGACGCTGCCTCCTCGTCGCTCTGTAGACACATCCCGGGCGTAGAAGTCGTCTTCCCGCAAAAGAAAAGAGCCCTGTGATATTTTTGCGTAGAATTTGCAGCGAAGAAAACGCGTAATTGCAACGATACACTTGCATTCCCTTTGAGGAGAAAGAGAGGCACGCTCTTCAGAAAAATGCTTCATTCTACCGGAGACTGAATTGCGTCAGAGGACAGTTCAGTCTTCCGGAGGGGGGAAAACATTGCACCCGAACGACGGCATTCAATTACTATTTCCCATCGCGGTCGAGATCTACCCGGGGAATCACACGGTCCGTGGAACCTCAATAACGCCACGTCCAAGGAAATCGGTCCCGTCCGGACAGTCCGGCGCTCAAACGCGAAGTCCGCTCGACGGGACCGTAGAATCCGCGCTAATTAATTCACTTATGATCAACGTTCCCCGCTCGAACGGATCCAGGTCGCATAACCCCACCCACCGCGAAAGACCGTTTCCCCCGGATTTTCTTCCGATTGTCCCGACGAGAGCGTTGCTCCCGCGCGGATCTCCCAGGTTTAAAGACGCCCCTCCGCTCGCGTTTGCGTCATTGTTGTCAGCGGTCGGGCCGCCCAACCCCCGCAAACTGCTCGCGGTGCTGTCAAGTTCGGGCCAACCTGAATTATAATTACTTTACATCGCGTTACATCTGGGAACTCGAGATTTCCGGCGCCCGGGGTTCGGGCAACTTCCTTAGACGTTATGGTTCGCTCCCATTGACAAACGTTCCAGAGACGTTCTCTTCCGCTGATGCTCAATTTGATACGGTTTTGCGGTCTCGACGCTACACGCTACAAACTTATCGTTCACGTTGTCCTCGCGTTCGTGTTAGACGCTTCACGAGAAATTCGACCGGTTCAGTTTAGGCATGAGTCAATCATGACTTGGTTGGGTTCGGTTATGACTCGTGACTCGTTAAATTTCAGGCATGACTCGATACTGACCTCTGTAGGATCAGTCATGGTCGAATCATGCCTTAGTTAGGTTCAAATTATGACTCCTGACCGGTTAGATTTCAGGCATGACTCAATCCTGGCCTCCCTGAGTTCAGTCATGACTCGGGACCGGTTAGATTTCAGGCATGACACAATCCTGGCCTCCCTGAGTTCAGTCATGACTCCTGACCGATTAGATTTCAGGCATGACTCAATCCTGGCCTCCCTGAGTTCAGTCATGACTCCTGACCGGTTAGATTTCAGGCATGACTTAACCCTGTCCTCGTTAGAATCAGTCATAACTCATGACCGGTTAGATTTCATCATGACTGAATCTTAGCCTCGTTAGGTTCAGTCATGATCGAGTCATGCCTTGGTTAGGTTCAAGTTATGACTGAATCATGACTACATTGGGATTATATAATTCACTGCGGAATCATGACTAGTTAAGGTCCAGTTATGACTGACTCACGATCTGGTTAGTTTCAGTTATGACTGACTCATGATCTGGTTAGTTTCAGTTATGACTGACTCACGACTTGGTTAGTTTTATTTATGACTGACTCACGGTCCGGTTAGTTTCATTTATGACTGACTCGTGACTGGTTAGGTTCAGTTATGACTCACTTATGGTCTGGTTAGGTTCAGTTATGACTGACTCACGATCTGGTTAGGTTCAGTTATGACTGACTCATGATCTGGTTAGTTTCAGTTATGACTGACTCACGACTTGGTTAGTTTTATTTATGACTGACTCACGGTCCGGTTAGTTTCATTTGTGACTGACTCGTGACTGGTTAGATTCAGGCATGACCGAGTGATGATCGATTTAAGTTAGGGTTGACTGACCAACCTTAGGTCTGAGTTATGACCGAGTCTGTCACTTGGCATGGCTGGGGTAGATCTGCGTCACGGAAAAGATACAGAATGCGAATGAGAAATGGCATCCGGGGTTCGTTCCCTTATAATTTATTACATCCTGACTCAATTTTGCCGCTCGTTACAAAATCTGGCCTTAGTATTAAAATAAGAGACACGAGGGGTGCGGGCAGTAGTCTAGCGCTTCATTTACGGTCCGATTTTTCTGTGATTCAGTTTCAGCAACAAAGCCACGGGCGACGCGTTGCACGGCACAAAGTGAGCTTGTCGGTTTTTTTCCTCTTTCGGGGGCGAGCAGTGGGTGTCGAAGAGAGGCACACGGGAGGACTAAAATACCGGTTGTTACGTGCGGGGAGGAAAAAAAAAGCTGAAACAAACTCTTTTTCCCCCGGTTACGCGAGCAGAGACACCGGGCCTCGGCCAAGTGCGGCCCGGAGAAACACGCCGCGGAATATCCCGTCCGCGCGTCGAATTAGCGCGAACGTTGGTGTGCGAACCGCGTGGGAGGGTGGGTGTGTGGGTGTCCGGGGAAGTTTTGCGCGGAAATTATTCCGTGTAATAATAACGGCGAATTCAAAGTAGATATTTGCGAAACTCCATTTTAAAATCGCAGCATTGCTCGAATCTAATAAAAAAATCATAATTGCCGAGCGCCCCGGGGCCAACGGAAAAACACGCTCGCGTGCTCGCGCGGATTTTTCGAAAGATGAATAGGGAATCGGGGTAATTGGGTATATTGAAAACTGCGCGCGCCATTGTTATCGCGACATGTTGAACCCGCCCAAATGGAGGGATGATGTTGCCGAATAAAAATTAGATGGGGTACTACAACGATGTGGGGAGGGGCGGCGGGGGGAGGAGGAGGAGGCAACAGGAATAAACTTTTCATTTGTCCGAGCGCGGGGTCCGTTGTTTGCGGCAACATAGTTTGAAATGAGATTGCCAAAGGGAACAATGGTTCCTGACGATGGCGTGGTAAACGAGGATTGTGTTCCGACTTTTCGAACACACCGGCCATTATTGTATCACCCCCGGTATAATAGGCATAGAATTGTAATGGCCGGTTGTTCGAAAATGTTCCGGCCGCGTTCAATGTTATCCGAATCCGCCGGGGAACGAAAATATTCATTAAATTCTCTCTTTTCGAAAAGTCTCGATCGAGGTGACGCGTCACCAAAAAATTGGAAAACCGGTCGCCATCGATCTCGAAGAAGGTCCCGTCGAATTAATTGTCTCGAACTCGTGAGGCCGAAAAGAAAAAAGACGGGGCGGGGGGAAGAAAATCTGCGGCGCGGTCTGCTCCTCGTTCTCGACTTCATCCAATTTAATATGGCCGGCAGGAATCACGAGCGGCAGACAGGACGAGAGAAGATCCACTTTCTTCGGTCTTTGTGTCTCGAATATCGAAATCTCGCAACGGCTGTCCGTTCGCGGCTCAATGGCTCCGAACCTGGGAGGACGACGACGATCGGCCGAGAACCGTTTCACCCTAACGAGCGCTTTAATTTCTGCCCTCTTTCCGCGCCATTTGCCACGGAGAAGGGGCTCGATGAAAATCACGACGGCGTGACACAAATCTTTCGGCCTGGTTCGGTTATCTGGCTCGCCTCGCCCGGCTCGTTCGGGGATTTTCGAGCCAGCCAGAGGCCGTTGCTCGGTTTGCCTTTTCTGTTTTCCCGTCTGCCGATCGAACCGTAAATAATCGGGAAAATCAAGAGCCAAGTTTAGCCTCTCTTCGGATTTTGAGCAAGGCTGCAAGGTCTCTCCCTCTCTCTCTCTCTCTCTCTTTCGTAGTTAGGCTCTCCGAGGCTGTCGTCAGCTCTGCCCGCGCCCTTTCCGCGTTTTATGGGACTCGATTAAAAGACCGGATACAAGAGTATCGTATAAACTAAATGAACACTTGCCGATGCTCCGGCGGCAGTAAAATTTTTCGTCAAGCTGGAACGGGGCTGAATCTCGAGCGCCATCTTGCACGGGCTAACGGAAAATGATCCTCCTTTGATCCCTGCTGACTCAAGCCGACGTATATTGCGATACGGTGGATCCGCTCGCCGTAAAAAGTAACTGGAACCCTTCGTACCCTTTTCGAGAACCTGATTGGCCAGGGTTGCACAGAGCTGTTTCGGATCAGTCAATCGTAAAGTGTTCATCGATACGATTTATCGCCGGGCCGGGAACAACGATCTCGAAACGTCGCCTCTTTATTTCTTTTTTTCAGCCGCGACGCACTTTGCCAGACAGCTTTGACAGACAAATCCCCAGACGATAATTACAAAACAGTGAAAAGGTAAAAATCTCACCCGCCCGTTTCTCGGGTTTCCCGGTTTTTCATTTTTCACGACCACAATATTCGGCCGAAAAATCGGAAAAAAATGTCCAGCATTCGCCTCGGTTGCAGCCACGTTTCGTATTTTTTTTACTGAATTTTTGCTCGCAATTAAATGGGGAAAACAGACTAAAAACCGATATTTGGATTTTTCCCTGTAACTACCCCCCCGTTCGAGGTAGGGGGTTGCAACTCGGCGGAAAATATTTCCCGTTGACGCGCTATCGAATGACGTACCGGTGATTCCATTCAGTTTATTGGACGGTGTAAGTTTCGGACCGGTTCAATTTTGGAGCAGTCTCAATTTCGGGCTCGCTCGAAATTTTTGAGAACCACCCACGGGGGTTTCGGTTTACCGGGGAGGGCGTGCATCGTGTCGCATCATCGTCAAGCCATCCATCTTGAAAGACGATAACCAGCGCCCTCCTCCGGACAGTGCAGCCTCTCTTCGGGCGTCTTATCGCGAGGAGTATCTCGAGCCGACATGATCTCGAAGGGTGCAAAAGATTCTGCGAAATTTCGCGGAACTACCGCCAACGATTCGACGCGGCTTTGTAAAATTGATTTCGTTCGAAGGTTGCGACAAAAATCGGAAGATTTCGGAGCAGAGCCCCGAAATGATTTTTGTCCACCCGGATCGGCGATCCGTCACGGCTACGTCCCGTCGATCCATCATCTTGCCTCGATCCCTCCGAGACGGGATTTCCATGGAATCGATCAGCGGCGTCCTTTTGTATGCCAGTGCGCGCGAACTCTAAGCTAACCCAGCCCCGGCCTGATACCGTTGTAATTGAATATTCTTCGTCGTAGAACGAATCGTAAGTTCCCCCGCGGCACGTTGCACGCTCAAAGATCGCTTGGCAGTTTCGTGGTTGGTCTCTCCTACTCGTGCACGACCTGTGTTCATGCTTCTCCCGGCGGTCCGAGCAACTTGTCAGGCAAGGCGAATTGTCGTCGAGAGCATTCCGTGTGTTTACCTTGCAATTAATGCGAGTCGCGCGCGAATCCTCGAGCAAATAGCAACCCCCCCCCCCCCCCACCCTTAGGGCTCGGCCGTGTGCCGGCCAGCTGGACGGACGGAAACTCATCGGATCGCCTTGCAGTTCGGACGTGAAATTGGTTTGTCAACCGAGTGAACCCTTCGTGTGTGATCCTCGGGATTCCCGACATCTGGCCAGACGATCGTGAGACAATTCCGTGCGGCTGGTCGAGCACGTAAAACGCCCCGTAAGATTCCAAAGGAAGGGCCGGAAAAATGAGGGACAGCCTCCACTAGCTGGACCCCTGACCCTTCGTCCAACAGTCTACAGAACGCGAACAGTGGCTCTCTTGAATCTTCTTTCGCAATTAGTGACCTAACAGTCAGTCGATTTTCACTCGGTCCGAGCCTGATCGTGAATCAGTTAGGTCCAGTCGACAACTTCAAAGAGGCGGGTAACCAATTTTCAACCACGTCGTTGAACCTGCCAGATCATTTCCGAGCAGGCCATAAAATGTCCTGGAACATTAAGGAACGCGCGTTCTAAAACGATCGTTCAGCAAAGTACATTCAGAACCCCTAAGCTTCAATTTAACTGAGGACTCGCCTCGACCATTTTGCGAGCCACTGAGCCACGCTTCACTGGTCCAAGATGAACCCGAACTACCCACGAAACCAAGGACCCAGCCCAAGGATGTGTCCCGAGCATTGAAAGATGAGAGCACGGTCCAGGAAGTGCTCCAGTCAGTGAGCAAGAAGTCTATGATCCATACGTTCATGGCAAGTAAATAATACACAAGCTCCGAGGGGTCCGGAGGTTGGCTTGACCGGATGTTGGGGGGATGATGCTGCCTCCTGTATATCCGGGAACATATGAAACTCTGCTCCATTCCCGTCTTCCACCGGCTACCCGTCTGATGTAGTTTGGGATTTTTACGGAATTCCTGTTTCTTCGACTATTTTTCGCGAGCCACGTTTCCTTTATTCTCCCGACGCGGCACTGTTCTGCGAGACACTTCGGCCGAGAGGACACTTGTTGAAGTGGACCAAGTAGTTTTGGAAGACCAAGTCTTCTGGGGCAGGTGTACGTTTGGTGTGATCCCGCTCTTCAGGATTTTTCGAGGTCAATTGAGATGAGGAGGTTCTACGAGCTTTCACAGCGTTGCAAAGATCATTTGTGGCTGTGGTGATTGCTGAGACCTCCCTAAATTGGGAGCTCCCTAAATTGGGAGCTCCCTAAATTGGGACCTCCGTAATTTGGGAGCTCCCTAGATTGGGGTATCCCTAAATCGGGACCTTCCTAAATTGGGAGCTTCCTAAATTGGGACCTCCCTAAATAGGGAGCTCCCTAGATTGGGGTATCCCTAAATCGGGACCTCCCTAAATTGGGAGCTCCCTAGATTGGGACCTCCCTAAATTGGGAGCGCCCTAGATTGGGGTATCCCTAAATCGGCACCTCCCTAAATCAGGACCTCCCTAAATTGGGACCTCCCTAAATTGGGAGCTCCCTAAATTGGGACCACCCTAAATGGGGATCTCCCAAAATTGGGAGCTCCCTAAATTGGGACCACCCTAAATGGGGATCTCCCAAAATTGGGACCTCCTCCAAATAGCAAGCCCATCAGTCTCGACCTCCCCTAACTTCGATATCCTCGAACTCGGACTTCTAGCTTGGATATCGCGTGATCCAAGATTTGCATTCAGGATAGGCTACGTCTCCTCCTTCTTCTAAGACGATCATTTACCATCAGATCCTCGCCGAGAGGTACTTAAACCTCCTGAGTAGACCGGGCATCCTTTTCCTCGGCGTCAGCGCTCCGTTCAAAAATTGATAAACTCGAAATACCAGCGAGATAAGAATAGCTTTAAGGACGTGCTCGTCAGTGAGGCGAATGCTGGCGCAGAATTTTGACCCGGCGTAAACACGCTTCAAAGGGAGCATGCATCCCCTTCTGGCCCCTCCTCTCGCTGATCCACATGGCTTTCTTTTCTTACGTAAACGCAGGGAGATCGGGACATGATCCTGCGGGACTCTTTGATCTGCCATTCTGTCTCTCCGGCGGATGACGTTGCAACCATTTTCCCCCGTGTGCCGGGGGTTATGAATTATCCTCCATCGTATTTTCTTCGCTGAAAGGTCGAACGAGTGAGCCCCGGCGTTCAGACAGATTGAACGACGCGACGGGATAATATGCAACCAGCGCCGGGGGAAGGATGTTTCTGTTAAATTGTGCCGGTTTCGCTGGATAAATTGAGAGGCAGCAACGCCTTCTCCACAGGAGAGACGTCCGTCTCTGGTATTTTTCTCGTTCGTTTCTCGCCAGGAGAGACTGGATTGGATTCGGTCTACGAATCGAATCGCGAGGTTCTTTCCGGTTCATGTTTATCTGTCCTCTTTGAAAAACGCCCCGGGGTTCCCAGGCGAACTTCAGAATTAAATTTTAACTTTTGCGGTCGTGATTTCCATAGTCACGATCCTAGAATTAAATGTAATAAACTTCGGGGAGTTTAATTCCCCGGTACAAACCGCCTACCATAAGCTCCGTCTATTTGTAGCACCGCCCACTACCAGCTCTGCCCACATTTGACTCCGCCCACTATCTGTGCCAGGTTGACCGATTAGAATGAAGGCTGACGTTAACCCCGCCCACCAGCAGACCCGCCTACGATTGGCACCGCCCACTATTAGGCATGTTCACTATTAGAACCGCCCACAATTAGCCCCGCCCAGTGTTTACCTCTGTTTTCTCCCGCTTACGACAAATGTTAATTTCTCTTTTTTACTTTTTCGTTGCAGAGGGGTAGCGACGAGCTTCTGTCGCAGAGCGGAGCAGTTAGCAATGGTGCTGCAATGAGTCCTCAACCACATCACGCGGCCGACAACAACAATGACGCCAAGAAGGTAAGTTTTTCGAACATCGATCCCACTAAGATAATCGACGACAAAGGTTTCTCGCAAAAGCAACATTCCAGAATCTTTTTTCTTTTTTAAATAGAATCCAGCGAGCTCAAGGTGTGTTTCTACCCCCCGGGATTATTTTGTAATGGACGTCCCGTTTCGAAAGTTCTTCCGGGGTCTTGAATTTCAAAGTCTTTCGTCGATAATCCACTCGATCGATAACGCAGTTAGCTTTATTGAAATCGGAGCACGCGCTGGTCCTTTCGTCCGGGCGTGTCGTATTATTTTCCGGCGGGGATGTTCGTTGTCGGGCGCTCGTCGTTTCGCCGATGGCGGCCATTTTTCATGACGTCGAACAGTCGACAACGAAAACCCGCGGCCGAACAATAAGCCAACGGAGATCCGGACGTGTTGACCCGGCCAGAAGTGCGTCCATTGAAATAGGACCGGTCTGTTTTTCGCCGTGCACAGGTCCTCTCGCTCTCTCTCCCTCTCTCTCTCCCCGAGAGAGGGAAGCCGAGCCGGCTGTACGCGTCCTCTGACCTACTCGATCTTCCGCGATCGCCGAAAAAACCGGTCAAACGGACGCGCAGGAGCCGCGGCACGATCAAAGCGTTATCCGGTCACGTCTGAAAAGTGATTCGATCGGCCTGCACACCGTCACGCCGTTCCTCCGCGCTTCCTGTTAATTGGCCGCCTCGTACGACTGTGCCACGGATAATCGATCCTCCAACCCCCGCCGGTGCTAAAGCTTTCATCCGTTCGTCTAACGGTTTCGCACGAATAAAACCGAATCCGAGCGATCGAATTTTCCCACCGACCCCCTAAATCATTTCCTTCGGTTCCGCGAATTTTTTAATCGCATCGGTCCGCGCGGGAAAAAGTCATTCCTGGGTCCACGAATCAGTCCACACTAAATCATCCCTACTCCTCTATCGACGGAAAATCAAATTTAAGGGACGGGACAACCCTCTGAGCATTACTAGCTTCGGAACTGCATGCCCCCATAAGAATTATTCGTGTGGAGAAATTTTAATGTTAGGACTCGAGTATTTTTATTTATTCTTGATTCTGTCCGATGCTTCCTGAAGCTCCTGGAATTTTTTCCATAGTTCTCGGTAGATTGTGCATTGTTTCATAACTGGCGGAAGATCGGGAGCATTTATCATTTGATCAAAGTCGGGGGTAGCCGTAGAAAATGTCTTACAGTGGTTATGCTATTTTCGGACCGGCGTCGGCTCTAAGCAGACGATATTTTTATCCCACGGTGCGCAGTAATTGATGACAGTCTGCCGCAGCCGCTGGGCGAGATTAATCTTTTAAACACCTGTTGTTCATCAGGAATAAAGAGTCCTGACAGGAATATGGTAAAAGGTCGAACCCCGCGCGGCGAGGAATATTAATTAGGCGCGGTACCTGTCGGCGTCCCACGTGGCGGCCAGCAACAAAAAGAAAAAAAAGAAAACAGAAAAATCGGCGGGTATCGCGTCCCGTTTTCAGAGGGCCGACCTAGATTTTCTCGCAGATACTTCTTTCGGCGGAGCTCGTTTCGAAGACAAATGCGTCGTCGGTCAGCCGTCCGGGAATTTTTTCGCGGCAGAAATATTTATTATTGTCAGTCACGCGTGTGACGTAGTAGCCGTTCGTCGATGGAAGGGAACGATTACGGAAAAAATGTCGGAAGTTTCGGCCGGCCGGCGATAGATGCAGCTGTGCGATCGTAAGCCGCGTATATGATGCACGCCTCCGGTTGCACCGGGTGCATCAAAACTCGTAGCCGTCCTCGTTAATCATTCCCCAGTGCTAGATGGAAAAAAGAATGGGACTCGTAAGTCGCCGGACTCGATTTTTCCTCGCAACCCGTGTCCCCTGTTGTGTCAGCCTTCAGCATTCGTTTGTTAACAAGCTTCAGTTACTTTTAATTCGGTCACCGCGTCAGTAAAGTCTCTCTTCCAGTGGTTGTAACATTTATCTCAAAACAGTTGTCAGCCCATGTAAAATCGTCTATTTTCCAACAAACTCTGTCCACTGTTAGCCCTGCCCACTGTTGGCTCCGCCCATATTGGCGAGGTGTAGTCGTAAAAACGTGGATACATCGCTGAGATCTCTTGACTAAATCGAAATATAAAATTGACGCGAAACCTACCCTCTGTTAGAACCGCCTACTGTCAGCACCGCCCAGTATTAACTCCGCCTACTATCAGCACCGCCCAGTATTAACTCCGCCTACTGTCGGCACCGCCCAGTATTAACTCCGCCTACTATTAGCCCTGCCCACTCTTGACTCTGGCCATTATGTATCTGGATATACTAAGTAAAATTGAGACTGATATAAATTCTATCCTTTGTCAACTCTTCTACTATTAGCTCCACTCACTGTTAGCTCAGCCCAGTGTTAACCACGCCTATTTTAACTCCGCCTACTATTAGCCCTGCCCACTCTTGACTCTGGCAATTATGTAGCCGGATGGACTAAGTAAAATTGAGACTGATATAAATTCTGTCCTCTGTCAGACTCGTCTACTATTAGCTCCATTCACTGTTAGCTCCGCCCACTGCTAACCACGCCTACCTGATCTCCGCCCATGGGATAATGTGAAATGTGAAATTATTCCGTACACCTCCACACTTAGCGTGTCTGGCACCGTTCGAAAAATCTGTTAATGGGCACTACAATTTGATCACTATCGTTTACCGTGAAAGGCGGTGAGCGTCACTGTCCGTGGCCCGATTCACGCCTCTCCTGGCGCTCGAGTTTGACAAAAGAGGAGCATTGAAATCGCATTACAAAGGGTCGAAAATGTCACCGGCAGGACAATACAGCAGGAAAAAGGAATTCGAGTCGCGGGACGAAATTTCGCAGTTTCAGGCAACGAAACTAACGATTTTCGCCGGGTTTAGCGGCGACCTAATGTCGCGGTGGGTGGAGCGGCCGGGAGGCTGAACGCGTCTCAAATTTCAAACCCGCGAGGCCGCCTAACGGTATTGCGCTTTTTTTTCCCCCGCGGTCCGTCGGAAAGTGGAGCGTGTACGTTTTCAAAGTAAAAGCTGAGAACGCCGCGAGACGGCTTTGTCACCGGGTCTGTCCGTTCGTCGTCGTTCGGACGCGTGCGCTTGCGCTGCGCTGCGCTCGCGCGGCTCCGCATTAACGAGTCCGCGACGATTCCGCGCTCGTCACGCATTATGCGACACTTTGTTTCGCGTCAAAGTCCCTCGGGGACTGCGCCAATGTATTGTTCGCGACTCGCGGCATTAATTGCTCTGCGGTCTCGGAAACGAGTTTACGGCTTGGCCGAAAAAATTTTCGAATCATTCCGATTTCGCGTTCCAGGATTTTTTCCAATGCACACACTCGCGGAGCTCAAGTGTGCATCGTTTGTGACTCTCGGAGCATTGGTAACCATTCAGGACGAAAGTTTAGCTTAAGTTTAGCTAACCTTGGTAGGTTGAAGTTATTTTGATGATTACAGTGACTCCTCGATATATGCTGGACGTTCTCGAAAACGAAGCTTCGGATGAAAAAATTCTATTCTATATTTTTCTCTTATTTTCTCATTAGGCATCGCCTGGTGCCCGCTTGCACATGTTATTCCGCCGCACCCTGTACAGAGACATCACTGTATAGTGATAATGTAACGAGCACGGATCCGCAAAAGTGTTGGGGGATATCGCGCGGAGAAAACGCGGCGGGAGAAAGTGTTTCGCTGGACACCTTTTGATCGCGAGGGTGGAACCGAGCCGGCGAGCGGAAGAAGCCTATCGAGAATCGCAGCTCCGAGGAACTCCGATGAAATCTCCGGGAAACCCTGAAAAATAGGATTTAGCAAACTCGATGGAGGCGGTGCGGGAGAGAGAGAGAGGGGGCAAATGGAATAAGTGGAAAGTTTCTGATCCCCGGCGGAAGAAATTGCTCGAACGAACGAGATTATTTTCGGGCTCGTTCGGGGATCTGGTTGCTCCTTTGACACACGGGCATCGTGATCTCGTGGTTGCGAGGACTGGTGGCCGCGTGGCGCGTCGGTTGTCGTCGATCGCAGGAGAAAACTTTTCCCCCTCTGTGTCGTCGTCTCTCCCGCCCACGGAACGTTATTGTTTCTCGGCCGGGGAATTTTTCGAACGAGACATACACGTCACGGGTCCAGAGAACGCGCGTATCGTCTTCCCAGAAACGTAATCGGTGGATATTCCCAAGGACGTCGGAACGAAGGGAGAGAAAGGGAAGAAGAGACACTTCCTCCGTGCCGTCGTCGTTCCTCGCTCCGAGCTTTTCGACGAGGAACGTCGAGGGGACCGGGAAAGGGGTGGAGGACACGGTGTGTCCTATGGATGTTACTGTAAAGGAACATTTCAGCTCGCAGAAGCGTCCATTCGTCGCATCTTCCAGGTTGAATAAAGCTTCCAGAGGGTGGGTAAGATCCACCGGCACCGTCGTATTTCCGTCGCGGCCGTGCCTTCGGGGCCTTTCCTCTCGATATCAGCCGGTCTCCGGATTCGCTTGAAGGTTTGTTCTCCTCCTTGGAAAATCTCTGAGGACCAACCACCCTCTTCCGCTCGGAATATCCTATGAATTGACGACGACTCCAGTCCCTCGGCTGCCTTTCGGTCTCCCAAACGTCAGAACGATATGAGAACCGTCGACCGATCCGCTAACTGAGACGATTGTTCCCGAACAAGTACCTCGTTTTTCCTCGTGAAAATCTCGGAAAACGTCCAACTCCTTTGTCTTAATTTTTCGAACGTCTATACTCGGCCTCGGAGAGTGTTCGCCCCCGCGCCGAGCCATTTCAAAAGCAGCACCGTCGATTACTTAGTTTATTCATTACCGCCAGTTATTAAATCAACGTTCATTTTAATTTACAAGACCTACACGGCATTTCGATCGATCAACGGAACAGTTGTTTATACAATTCCATTGAACATTTCAATGACTACGCGATCAGCCTTCGCTTGACTTAAGTAGCCACGCCTACTGTTAACTCCGCCCACTGTTAAGTCCTCCCATTGTTAACTCCGACGTAGTGGAGAAAATGCTGTCATAGCGAGCGGAAAGATTCGATTGTTTTGTTTTGCGATTAATTTTTCGGTAACTCCGCCCACTGTGAGCACCTCCCACTGGTAGCCCCGCCCTCTGGGTACTGGCTCCGCCCACGTCACGGGAACAAAATTGTAATACCGACAATTAGACGAGGTCTGTCTCCTAAACGATCCACTATTTTTCGTTCAAAATAGTAGCCCACGGTGCTTCGCTTCCGTCGAATCCCGGGCATTGAAACTTTCCGAAAATTCCGTTAGATAATTGCATACTTCGGGTCGCGAAACGACGCACGGGCCAGGGATTTAATAATACGGCCGCAATGGCGTTACGTATTTTGCCGGGTTTAATTAGAGGGGATCATGGTAACGAGCGGTGAAACGTGCGTGCTCGCAAAATGTGTATTGTTTTAATAAAATAGGCGTGCCCGTGGCGGTTGCGTTACACTCGCGCGGAAACCGAAGCCGTCTGAATGCGCACGACGTTTTTTCCGCGTTCCCGTAAAGAATGCCGGACGATTGTGAAATCCGCATTGACGGGAGCCCGCGGAAATGAGTTATTCGTAAAAATATTTTCCGGGCGATTGCTCGGCACCGTTCCGCGACTGTTCGTCCCCATTGTTCCCGGGGAAACAGTATATTCACCGCCGAAAACAACGGTTGCGACGCGTGGACGGATTTCGCTGCCGAGGAGTGCGCAGAAACCGAAAGATAATATTTGCCTTGTAGCCAGGAACGTCTCGAACGAGGTCCGAAAGGCGAAGCTCAGCGGAAAAGTACCGTGTCAAACATCTTGATTGTCTGAAACGAGCTCCGGGGAGCCCGTTCGCCACGTACCGGGCCGGGAGAGATCAAAAGAGGAAAAGAATGGCTCGAGGAAACTGGTGTCCAATAATTGACTGGACCGTGGCACTTTTAAGGGTACCTTAACGTTCCATCCGAGCTTCCGTTTGCTAGCGCGGCGTTTGGACGCGCGCGAGCACGCCCACACACGGATAAGTGACGCAACACGGTCCGCTCGGTGCCGTGGATAATGGGACGGAACGAAGCAGAAAACGGCACATCAAAAAGAAACTGGGACAAAGGAGAGAACCCGGTTGTCCATCTAATGAAACAAAGTGCCAAACAGCACTCAGGGTATTAGCCGCCGCCGCCGCGCCGGTGGCGTCTCAATGTTGATCGATCCACCTTCGTCGCCCGAAGGCACCTTTCACACATCGTCTAATTACTATAATTGCGCTTAAATGGATTTCCGAGAGAGGGAGAGAGAGAGAGAGAGCCGGGCTTTATATCTTGTATTTTCAGGTTGAAGAGCGGCTTACGTTCATTACATTACCGGTAATTCGATACCCGAGTTTCTGTGTCGGATACACCCCCGGATGAGGAAATCGGACCCAGACCGTCTCCCCTAATTTGTATCGCGATAAACACTTTTTCTCCTGCAACCCCCCGGCCCGCCCCTCCTCCGACGCTGCGTCGCCTAACCGGGATTATTGAAGTTCGGAAACTGCTGCGTCTGATCAATTCACAATGCACAGGTTTTAATTCCCGGCTTTAAAGTGTGACCGTTAATCAGTTTAAAGTAAAAGGGGCGGCGGCGGGGATTGAATTAAAAGTCCCGATTAAAAGGGAGCGCCTCGAGCTAGCCCGGAAATATTAAGCTCGCGTAACTCGATTCACTTTCGGCCCCGTAGTTTCCTCCCACGAATTATTCCGCGAATAAATACGAGACACGGCCGCGGCGATGTTGAACAAACCGGCGGAGCGCCTGTAGCTTCGACGTCCACGCGGCTCTTAATTAATTTAAACATATTTTTCATTCAATTTTTAATGGGGAAGCCACGTCGCAATGATTTTACTCCGTTTCTAGTTATTAAATGTGTTTCATCTTTCGCGCGTCCCTGTTGCCTATAATACTGCCGCAGGGTTTCCGTACACTTTATGGCATCACCACGCCTTTATTTCGCAGCTGCAGACGAGCCACGCCTATTAGAATTCGTAACGGGGATCGGATACGCCCGTATGGTCATTTAGTAGAGGAATGGCACGCCCATTTTGACACAGGGTGGGGAAAACCACGCCCTGTGTGACGATTCGTGGGCGGATGCCACGCCTAGCATTGTTCATAGTGGGGATCGACCACGGCTTCTTTATTCGGGGTGGGGATGTGAAACGCCCGTTATTTGCAATGGTAGGAGGAAACCACGCCTATTAGAATTCATAACGGGGATTAGATACGCCTACAGGGTCACGTAGTAGAGGAAAGTCACGCCTATTTGGACATAGGGTGGGGAAACCACGCCTAGGGTGACCAGAACCACGCCCACTGTGACTATTCGTAAGCGGATGCCACGCCTAGCATTGTTCAGAGTGGGGATTAACCACGTGCTTCTTTATTCGAGGTATAGATATGGCACACTCATTATTTCCAATGGTAGGAGGAAGCCACGCCTAGTGTGTCCTTCACTGGGGAGGTAACCGTTTTAACCACGCCCCATTGAGCTATAAGTGGAGATAGACCACACCCACTAATTTTTGTTGGCGATACGCTATAGTTAATGGTGAGCAGTTTTACTTCGCGTGCTTTATAAATTCATTGAAATATGAATGTTTGTGGGTCAATCCCGCTCCGGTCTGGTAATTTCTGCCAGCTGAAAGGTTTAAATCCCCGGACGGGATGTCGCAGTAATTATGTTCCTTGGGACACAGCGTAAGTAGATTATACACGGCTCGATCCCGGAGGTTTAAGTCGATCAGAGCCGGTGAATGGTCTTTTGGAGGGCTTCTGATTGAGAAAGATCAGAGGGACGCCCTTCCGTTCTCAAAGGCGGCGGTGGTCAACCCATTTTCTCGATCGCGGCTGACGGGAGGCTGCGGCAACAACAAACGCAACGAAAGCGACTCTTTCTTACCTGGAAAGCCGCCTTCGTGTCCGACTCTTTTTTCCAAGCAACCCAAAATCGTCGTGTCGACACTCGGTTTCGTCATTTCTCGAACGGACTCTCGGGCACGGTGACCGGGGCGTATCATGAAATTTCCGAGCGATTGTTTATCGCGTCCGGGGAATGGAATTTCCATATTAGAAAATACGCGGCGCCGACCAATCACCTGTGAAGACATCTAAAACCTGACCGAAACTTCTGCCCGGGCGTGTCTGACATATTTCCCGCTGGAATGTTTCTCTCTGAATACGCTGAAATGCGCGGCACGATTTTCGGATGCCAGCCGTCTCTCGTATGGCTGATCCCATGATTTCTCGATTTCCCGAGGTTCCCGGACCTCTTTTCATCGCAGTCGAATTCCTTGTCCGCTTTTTAATTACTTAATTAACTGTCCGCGAATTGTTCGCCCGCGGAACATCAGCCGGAACTGAATTAAGAAACGATCCACCCGGAGGCCATCAGCTCTCCGTTCCACCCACTGTCATGTCCACCGTTACATTTTCCACCGACTCGCGTTTCCGGTTGATCCGCAAAAATCCAGTGATACAGACGCGAACGGATATGTTCCGTTCTTCGGTAAATTAGAAATTGCTGTGCGTCGGGTAGAAAGACATTTTGGCTGGAAAATCTGATACCCGAGCGACAGAGAAAGAGAGAGAGAGAGAGAGGGGTTGTACGGAGAATCTCAGTATTCTTCGGGAAATGTTCTCCTTTCGTACTCTCAAAGAGATTCTCGAGCAACGCCCGGCGCATCGATAGATCGAGTCCGTTCCGTGGAAACGGGCTTTATTGACAATTAAGGTACTTCGAGCAGAAGAATTCATTCCTTTTCGAAAAAGGGACCAGGAATTTCCGTTCCGATCATCGGGACGGACGTGTTTCCACGGGACGGCCCTCCCTAAGTACTCCCGGTGCTCTTCCGGTGTTCTTCTTTTCATTTTTCTCCTGGCCCCCTGGTTCAATATAGAGCTCTTCGCGAGCACGCCCACACAATCCTGCGCGCTCTCTTTCTCTCTCTCTCTTTCTCTCTCGCGTAGGGAAGGGTTGAAATTTGGTCGGTGCGGCTGGCCACGCACAAAAGAATCAAAGCGTAGAAAGGTAATGGTACCGGCCGGGTCAGCGGCCAGTAATATTCCGGGGTGGACTCTGCTTTCGGTTCGAGTGGCCCTCACAAAGCTGCAGTTTAGATAAATTGCGCCCACCTGTGCCACGCCGGGGGTTGGTCTCGACGAAATCCGCCCGGGCACGCTCGTCCCTTCGGTTAATCCCTTCTTTTGTCTCCCTCCCCCACTTTTTTCGAATCGTCGTTTATCGAGTTATTGTTCGCGGAACGCGCGGTTATGAAATCCGCTAAACTCATCAGGAGTTAAGCTAGGAACACCGGAACAATCGGTGGTTCGTTCGGCATCCCGCGGAAATTCGAACCCGAACGAATTGGGGATAATAAAACTGTGGTATTCACGAGGGTAGAGAGCTCGAAAATGTCAGGGATCTAGGGATCTAGGTACGGGGAAAGTTTGCCGGTTGAAGGCCTAAGAAATTTTGGGATTTCATAATTCAGGGGATTAACAAGGCGTGAGCCGGATACTCTTACGTTTCTGGAGCATTGGAGGCGCGAGGATATGGAGCTATAGGTGGCTAAATTGAGTATGGAGGAATCTAGGGACATGGGCGTCTAGGGATTCGAGAGTTTATGGGTTGACAAGTTCGGGGACTTCAGAAATGGGAACTCTGAGGACATGCGGATCTATCAATTGGAGAAGTTTAGTACCCAGTGGCTAAAAGATTGGATGGGAACTAGAGAATTTGGGGATTTAGGGGATTGGGAGTCTTGGGACCCAGGGATTTAGAGGCCTAGTGATTTGGGGGACGGTCTTAGGGACTTGGAAATATGGGGGTCTCGGGGTTCAGGAACTTGGGAATATAGGGATATGGGGGATTGGGAGTTTAGGGACCCGAGGTCCTGGGGGCTTTGCAATTTGGGGATCCAGCCATTTGGAGGCCTAGGAATTTGGGGGTCTACTAATTTATGACCTAGGAATTTGGGGATCTACACTAATTTGGGGCCTAGGAATTCGGGGATGTACTAATTTGGGAGCCTAAGAATTTGGAGATTTACTAATTTAGAGGCCTAGGAATTTGGGGATCTACTAATTTGGAGGCCTAGAAATTTGGAGGCCTAGGAATTGGAGGATCTACTAATTTGGAGGCCTAGGAATTTGGGGGCCTAGGAATTGGGGGATCTAATAATTTGGAGGCCTAGGAATTGGAGTATCTACTAATTTGGAGGCCTAGAAATTGGAGGATCTACTAATTCGGAGGCCCAGGAATTTGGGGGCCTAGGAATTAGGGGATCTAATAATTAGGAGGCCTAGGAATTTGGGGACTTAGGAATTGGAGTATCTACTAATTTGGAGGCCTAGGAATCTAGGGTCTACTAATTGGAGGCTTAGTAATTTGAGGAGCTCTGAGACTAGTAGTAACTTACAGTTCCCAGAGACATGGTGACCTAGAGACTTGGAGACTCGGAAGATTGTGGGTCAGTGGGCCTAGGGATTTAGTCACCACGTTGTCTCCGAACCTAAAGATTTTTCCCGGACCATCGAGGATCCGGGTCGGACGCCGTTCCCACTGGCCAGACCGTCGATCGCTCTACAACAAAATGGGAAGTTCAATCAATTAGCAGGATGTCGGGTATCAATCCACTTAACTCGCATCCCATCGCGAGAACGGCATCGAATAAACGCGGCCGCTTCGATTGTGTTTCCTCTCAAGGAAACCATTGGCTCCTCGCGCATGGGGTTCCCGGAGCGAAATCAGTTAGGATTGAAAGCGCGCGGACGGGAACGCGTTTAATTCGCAAGATCGAGGATCGCACGGATAAGGAGGCGGCGCAAAGGAAAGCGGAATTAGCGGATAGGGGATAGCTCACTGTCTGCTCCCGTATGCAGGCAACGGAGGAGGGAAATTAGCGCCGGGCCCGAAATACTTCACCTGTCAGCGTAGGAGCCGCGCCGGATTAGACAAACGCCGATAGATTTTTTTTTCTTTCTTCTTCTTCTTTCGCCGGCCGCACTGGTTAAATGAAAATCTCCTCGGTCAAACTTCCGGGGGATGTTGATGGACGCCCCGTTTCGCTGTCTATTAATCCTTATCGGATTTTCTTGGTTCGAGCCCCGGGACTTCTCTTCCCGTTGGCTATCGGTCTTCGTTCGCGATCGAAGACACGCGAATTCGGCTGCCGTTTCCGGTTTATTTTTATTTTTAACCCCGGCGAGATGCTCGCTCCGCGCATCCCCTTTGGCGGAGCTGTCGACGACCGTCGACAAGGTTTCATAATGTTTGATAATGTTTGACAATGTTCGGTCGAGTTGTTGGTTATTCGAGGGGATTATTCTTCGGCGAAGTTCAACCACGGATGTTGATAACGCGGGTTCGGGGATGATAAATCAAACGGATGCGAGATTAGGGGAGGGGGTGACGGCCGACTGCTACAAAGTAGCACGAGACAGGTAACATGATTCCCATTGAGATTCGGAGCTGCTGGCACCGAGCCAGACCAGCCTCTTTCTCCGCGCTTTCTCTCCTCGTCTCTCCTGGAGCACGCTTTCTCTTGCGATCTGACCATAACTTACCCTTTTTGTCTCTTTGGATCTCATTCCATTTGTTGCCGGTACTTGTTAGCGACCGTTGAGAATCAACGGAGAACCGCGGTACGGAATTATGTGGCCACGCACAGATGCTTGCAAAAAGTTACCTGCATATTACTGACTCTTGACGTTTCAAGGACGAACTTTTCGGGGATTGATTTTCTGGGTGGAGATAGAAACGGTAAATGTTTGTCGATTAATTTGTTTATTGGTCGAGATCGAAGATACTTTGAAATAAAATATTAACGAGAAAATTGGGGATTTTTGTTTAAAACTATTCTCTGCAGGTTAATTTATTTATGCAAATGGAAATCAAAGACGAAATCGTTTTTACCACTCCGCGCACATTAATGTATTTATTCGTCAAGCTCGGGGAGACTTTGGAAATAAAAATCAAACGCGCAGTGGTTTTTACCGTTCTGTGTACATTAATTTATTTATTAGTCGAGGCTGGAGATACTGTGGAACTTAAAGCCCTACAGAAAAAGGTTTTTACCATTTTGCAAACATTGATTTATGTAGCAGCGAAGCTTGCTCGAAAGTCCGGGAATAAAAATGGAAAATATCGAAGAAATTTTCGACTTAAAAATCGAAGCAAAATTCAAAGTCTGTTTCAATTGCATTAGTCTACTAATCAAGCTTAGTAAAATGTATAGAAGCTGTTTTCTTTAAATATTGCGAGATCGAAATTTGGCGAGCGTATGCGAGCGTATGAAAGGCCATGGTGTTTAGCGTCCTTTTGCGGTTATTAAGCGTTAATTAGTTGGCCGCATGCGTGACTTGAATCGCAGTTGGCGTCGATGTTGATTCGAGCCGCGTCTAAGTTACACCGCCGCGGGCCAGTTAATTAATATTAAATTACACATTAATTAATTCCCGTAGGCATCCGACGACGCCTAAACGATTCGCTGTGTCCCCCGGAATCGATACGCCGAAATGTTCCGCGATACGTTAAACCCTCCGAGTTATATTTTATAGAATATAATCGTGAAGTGATACAATATTAATCAACGGCGAGAGGAGGGGGATGAGGGTTGCGACGAATGACGTAATCTGTATTAATAAACAGAAACGCAACCATAACAACGAACGCCAAATTATTAATCACCGATCCCCGGCAAACATTTCTACTATTATTACCGGCCATTAATTAATTACTGTTATGATTATTTTTACCTAGCGGCGAGAGTCACATTCGAACGGTCCGCCAATGAGAGTTTTTGGAGAAATTGGTAGCGATTGCAGCGCTGTGTGTTTCCAGTGTAATTAATTGTACCAGGAGTCGTGCAATATTAACACAAATAGAGGCGAAATTGTTATTTCGTTTCCGCGAAAGTATAATTAATAATCAACTGCAAAATGTTTCAAGATTTGGGACAAAGGAAAATTGAATTACGCATTATTACCGTTGTTATTATTAGAGACATTGTCGAGGAATGATTGTGACATTATTCCAGTTAAAGTCGGCGCAAGTGAATTAATTACAACTAAAAGCATTCAACATTAACGCAAACGGGACTGCGGAACGTTGCTAATTTTAATAAAAATATTATTGTTAACATTTGGTCAACGTGATTACGGAGGCTGTAATATTTCAGCCTGACAAGGGGATGGTAAATTTTATATCATTGCAGCATTCCGCAACAAACGACATCCTCTGATTTGGTATTAATACAAATTGGGTCTGCAATATTGTTCGTACGAACAAAAGTATCGCGCTTGATATTTCAGCAATGTTACTGCACCGGAAAATTGCAAATGTTGCGAATCTAAAGTACCCATTACTGTCAACAGGATATTCAAAGAATCGGAACGCATTCATTGAATATTACCGCAAATGGTACAACATGTTACATAACATGGATCGTTTCGAAAAATTGTGGTTCAATAGACGCTACATTTTGTTCGATTGTAACCATACTGTCAATAACCGGAATGGATTAATTCGATAATACCACAAATGGTATCAACAATGGGCATTGTCCATTTTCAGTCAAAATACAATGTTCAACGAACACCACGATGACGAACACCGTAGGGGGTGGTAATAAAAATTGACTGCACAGAAAAATCAGTAAATTTTCACTCGGCAACGTCTCAACGGAATCATCGATTGATCAGGGGCTGCGGGAGGTCTGGCAAATTAGAAACTGTAATTCGAGCGCGTCGAGAGTGGCTGGCGTGGCTGGTTCTCTCCGTCGTCGTAGCGAAACGTCAAAAGCACCGGCGGGTTTACATCGATCCCTTGGTCGCCCCGGTTAATGCAGGCTTATATTTGCCGGCGAATCCAAACACACAACCGGAAGTTTCGTCGGTCCCACGTCGTCGTCGTCGTCGTCGTCGATCGAAATATCTTCGCGGGTGTTCGCGCACGGTGTGTGCCGGTGGAACTCGATCCTCGAGTTTCGGTGGTTGGGGGTGGGGGGTGGGGACCAATACTCTGCTCGCCGGCTTGTGGAAATATTTGACGTTAAGAAACCCTGCCGGTTCGGGGGTGGGAAGGAAGATTAACGCGCTCGCCTCCCGAGTTCCCGGGGACGGATGGCCAATTAATAAACGAGCGAGAAGGGATTGAGGGGGGTGGGTGGGAAACAATGAGTGCGGACGGGGTCGTTGCGGAAACGAGGCGGAACCGAAACTTGTTCGTCGTTTATTTTGGCGGCGGCACCCGGAAAACTTATTGCGGACCGTTCCGAATCTGTTATCCGGTGGATACCTTCGATTCCCGAGCGATTAAGACCGACGCGGGGGCGGACTTACGGAAAAATTCCGCGAGAAACCGGAATTTGCGAGCAGGCAACACGCAAACCAGGAACCGCAACGATAAAAAGCTATTGGCGGTTGTAAAGTGGCCGGAACTGTGGAGCCGGCTTGTAAAAAGATTGGCCGACGTGTGTGTGCGTGTGTGTGTATGCGCCGCGCGCGCACGCGCGCCTCCGCCGCGAAACTTTCTGCCCGGGGCACCGCCGCTGCCGCGATGTAAAAATAAGGAAAACGACTGCCCGTTAAAAACCGGCCAACGGGAATAAATAAAGTCCCGGCCGGCGGAAACTTCGCCGCTACCTTTGGCTCCGTGCTCGCCGAGCTAACAGTCGGAAAGTCGAGGAAGCAGAGAAGTGTACGGAGAATTTAGCGAGGCAGGAACCAGGGATCCAGGGACTTGGGGACCTAGGTTCGCGAGGAACTAGGGACTTCGGTATCTGTGGAGAGGATTTATGACCTGGGGACTTCGAAATTTAAATGTTGGGACCTAGAGACTTTGTGATCTAGAGACTCAGGCTAGGGTTTCAGTTTGATTTAGGGACCCTGGAATCTAGGATTGGGAATCCCTATCTAGGGATCTTTTTCACTGGAGTCTAGAAGCTGAAGAATTTTGTGATACAGGACCTGGGAGATACCTAGATAGGTATTTACAGGGTTTTAGGACCTAAAAGCCTAGCACTTGAAGTTCCTAGGGACCTGGTAGCCTAGAACCTAAAATACCTAGCAAAATAAAGCCTCCAGAATCCCCAGGACCTATTGACATGGAGAACCTTTTAACTGGAATCCAGAAGCTGAAGAATTTGGTGATACAGGACCTGGGAATCTGGGTATTTCCAGTGTTTCAGGACCTAAGAGCCTAGCACTTGAAGCACATAGGTACCTGGTGGCCTAGGATCTAAAGTATCTAGGGAAATAAAGCCTCGAGAGTCCCTAAGACCTATCGACATGGAGAAAGGTAGTATAATGTCAGAAATGAAGCGTCCAGGGAGTAGAACCTCTGAGAAGCCCCGAACAGAAGGTCAGAAATTGAAGAATCTAGGGACTCGGAAGCCCTGGTACAACAGGGAAGTTCAGAACTTCCGAATTTAGGTACTCGAGGGACGGAGAAGCACAAGATCATAACGTCTAAGTGCTTGAGAAATTCATGGGGATTCGGTGGGAGGTTTGCAAGCGCGTTTCACATTGCTTCGTGGAATCCGTGAAACAAACGATCGTCGGGCACTCGCCGGAAGTAGAATTTATGAAAATGCACGCGGTGGGAGACGTTACATCGGAAGTTGGACGGTATTACACGGACGAAGGATTATCCTGGTTTATAACGGTTTCTCGGTCTAGTCATTGACGTAGACGCGCGAGAGAGCACGCTCTGCTGTTTAAGTGTCGTAGATCGCGCGAGGCCGCGGGCTCCGGTAATCCCCGCAACACGAATAACGCAGTCGAGATTAATTGAGCGTCTGGCACCGGCCGGGATTTTAATAGTAGACGTAGCTGGGTAGAACACGTTGTTTACAGTAAATAGTATCGCAAACTTTTGCGTTGCTACTGCGCGCCGCGGCGTATCGGGTAACAGGAGCTGTGTGCTAAGTGTTAGATATTACTGGCGGGGATTGCGTTACGGAAAATAGTAAATCCATTACCGAGTGGCCAGCACAAGTTTCACCCTCCTCGGGATCCATAAGAAAAAAACTAGATAACTCCAAAGATTTCCCCATCAAATACGTAACCTTAATCCCAGGTCCTAAGTCCCCAAATACCTCGAGGTCCTAAGTTCCCAGACACCTCGAGGTCCTCAGTCCTTAGATATCTCGAGCTCCTAAGTCCCTCGAAGTCCTAAGTCTCTAGATGCCTCGAGGACCTAAGTCCCTAGATTTCTAGGGCCTCTGGTCCTAAGCCCCTACATTTTTAGGACCTCCGGTCCTAAGTCCCTAGATTTCTAGGGCCTCCGGTCCTAAGCCCCTAGATTTCTAGGGCCTCCGGTCCTAAGCCCCTACAATCTTAGGACCTCCGGCCCTAAGTCCCTACATTTTTAGGGCCTCCGGTCCCAAGTCCCTACATTTTTAGGACCTCCGGTCCCAAGTCCCTACATTTTTAGGACCTCCGTTCCTAAGTCCCGAGATTTCTAGGGCCTCCGGTCCTAAAGCTCTGGATTCCTATGGACCTGGGTCCTAAGTCCCTAGACACGTCGTAGTCCTAATTCCTTAAATCCTTTGGCGTACTACGTCCCTATATAATTTGAGGTCCTAAATCCTTGGATCCCTATGTACCTGGGTCCTAAACTTGTAGGCTCTCGGGTGCAAAAACAAATCCGAAAAATGGAACTCTGTATTGAACACGATATCGAAAGAGGTGCCACGAAATTCAGTAGTAAAAATCAATGACAAGTCGGACCTTCGCTAATTAAATACGCCGATACGTTCTCTTTCGACGAAATGATTCCGTTCAAATACAATATATACATTATTCATTTTGTGTGTAAAATTCCCGCGTACACGGGAAACAGGTTGCAGCGAAATGGCCGAGATCATTGTCCCCTCTGCCATATATTGTTTGTCATCGCGTCGAATCGGCCAGTCGTAACGAGCCTGACCGTGTTCGAACGGTGTAGCGTTCGTCCGCGGTTGTAGTCGCGGGCCCATGGACGTCATATTAAACGTATTAAATACCCGTGAACAAATATCAATTTGATTGATCGCTATCGGGGACCGTTTTCACAGACCGTACCGTTTCCCTCCGTCGTCACCTTTTCTCCCTCGGCCTCGAACCCGGCATACACATAGTCCAGGGGCCGGGCGTTAACGTTTCTCGGGCGTTGATTTATGGCTGTTACTTCGAGGGATTCCCCGTGTCATCGAGTCGTCGTCATCGTCGTCGTCGTCGTCCGTGCCTGTGTCCGTTCGGTGTTTTCGATCGTATTAGCGGCGCGGGGCGCACAATCGTCGAGGAAAAATTATCTCCGTGGGAGATCTTGTAAATCGCGCGGCGTCCGCCATCAATCTTGCCCCTAGCCCGATCGTAATTTGGTTCCGCGAGTAAATCTATGGGCATTCCTTCGTTCGCCTCGTTGCAGCCCTGACACCGGCCCGGAAAACACGTACGCGCCTCGAGGCCGTTGAGAGATCGAACGGAAAACGAGAACACACCCCTACCACCTGCCGGTCGTCACCGGGGGTGGTTCTAAAAATCTCCCGAAGTAAATCCCCGTGCCTGGTGTCCAAGGGAACTCTCTCCTCTTCTCCGCTGGTTTTCGGAGGTCCCTGTCGTTCGTCGGAGATAACAGCGACGCAATTAATCATGCCTCGGGCTCTGCAAGCTCCGCCCCCCCCCCCCCCCCCCCCCCACGTCATGAACGGAGCGTATACGCCATTGTATCGCGGCCTGCACACGCTACCAGACGCTACTGGACACAAAACGGCTACCGAGGGTGGAAGGGGCAGTCGGACTAGGGGTGCACGGTTCATCAATAACCGGTATTTCCACCCCTTCCTGTCCGCCCTGCGATTCTACATCCTTTCCATAAAACTAGCAAGACTGCATTCGGCACACCCCCCACACCCACCCCCCTGTATACGCTTGCCAGGCGATTTATTAACCCAGAGCCGATCGCCTTTTCCAACTGGCACCCTTTCGTTAACTGCTTCGCCGTCGAATTTATTATGCCCCTGTCAACGCGTTCACCACGCGGACGATCCATCCAGTCAGGGGAATCGTTCGCCTAACTGGTGCATTGCTGGATTCTTCTAACGTTGGTACACCTGATATACCTGACTTAGAGTATTCATATCTTGAACCTCCCTGATCTGGGTGCGCCTAACCTGGACCATGGACTCACCTAACTCAGACTTGGACCCTCTTATCCTGAAATCCCCTTGTCTAGGACCCATCTAGTCCAGCCATCAACTTCAGCCAGCCATCTTGTGTAACCTGAAATCAAGAGTATTTGTTATTGAGCCATCGCTGACAGGATGATCACACGATAATTGAGTTCGGAATAAAAAAACTATAGCTATCCTTGCCGAGCCTGGTGACAGAGTCCAGGACCAAGCAGCCAACAGCAAAGTGTTTTTCGTTCGATTTTCCATCATCTACTTGTACACAAAATAAAAGTTGTCGATGCTGCATTGTTCGAAGTTTTTCCGTTGTTATCGGACGAATTGTTTTCACCTTTTCATGTTCGTTCGCCAGGTGGTGTTCTTTTTTCGGGAACAATGAAACGATACGAAAAATGAGTCTCGGTTGAAGGCAACATTTGCTCGAGCCTCATTCGTTCGAGATTCTAATTAGATACAACCGTTTCGCGAAACTCGTGCGAATGATATCTGTGTTTGTACGTTGCAACTGAAATGTACAATTAATTTCGATCGGAATCGCTAATTCAGTTGGAAAGCTAACCTGCAGATGATTCCGATCAGAGGAGAGAACCAGACGCTCGCTTATTTTGCCGAGATGATCACGGACAGTCGAGATCGACGTGCATAAATCTGTTGGTGCCTTCGACGCGAAAATCCGCGGCTGATAAGCGCGCGTCAAGGATTTGACAGTGACAGAACCTCTGCATGCGCGCTGCATCAGGTCCAAATTTCATGAGTCGCTCCAACTCTCGCCGCGTTTTCCCCCATTCAAGGGAACGTTGTCTGTCTCTCAATTAAGCTCGGAATTTGCACAAGGAAAATTGCTCGAGGATGCATCGAAACTTCTGCAGTTAATGGAACCAGTCGTCGAACTCCTAAAAATAGCCCCATCCCTTTGCGTATGTTGTTGACAGAAACTCCTGTGAGCCAATAAATAAAATTTTACTGACCCTAACTTAGACTCTGCACAGTTCACATCTGATCCGCGGGGATCCAAGTTAGGGGTCCTCAAGTTGGGGGACTCCACAATTAGGGGAGTCCAAGTTGGGGGCCTCCACAATTAGGGGAGCCCAACTTGGGGGCCTCCAGAATTAGGGGAGCCCAACTTGGGGGCCTCCAGAATTAGAAAAACCCAAGTTAGGGGCCTCCACAATTAGGGGAGCCCAAGTTGGGGGCCTCCAGAATTAGGAGAGCCTAAGTTGGGGGCCTCCACAGTTAGGGGAGCCCAAGTTGGGGGCCTCCAGAATTAGGAGAGCCCAAATTGGGGGTCTCCACAATTAGGGGAGCCCAAATTGGGGGTCTCCACAATTAGGGGAGCCCAAATTGGGGGCCTCCACAATTAGGGGAGCCCAAGTTGGGGGCGTCCACAATTAGGGGAGCCCAACTTGGGGGCCTCCAGAATTAGGAAAACCCAAGTTGGGAGCCTCCAAAATTAGGGGAGCTCAACTTGGGGGCCTCCACAATTAGGGGAGCTCAAGTTGGGGGCCTCCACAATAAGGAGAGTCCAAGTTGGGGGCCTCCACAATTAGGAACGCCCAAGTTAGGGGCCTTTACAATTGGGGTAGCTCAAGTTGGGGGCCTCCACAATTAGAGGAGCCCAAGTTTGGGACAGACCAAGTTGGGGGGTCCACCCTTGAGGTCTCCAAGTTAGTGGGGTCAAAATTAGGAGAGTCCAAAATAAATTAAATCCAAGTTAGGGGTTCCGAATTTGGTGGCGATCAAGTTAGCCCCAAGACAACCCCCTAGTAATTCGAGATCCAACCCACACTCTCTCTAAATCATCACCAGCCTCAATCTAACTTGGAATATTTGCAATAATAAATCTACACCAACAAGCATCAAGAGTATTTACCCGAAAACGAGTCTTGCTGCGTAGAAACTCACATGATCCCAATTAAAATACTCCCACACACCGTCAACAACGATCAGGTTAGCAAAGACAGCCCGGGCAAGCAGCCGTATCCTCGACAAGTAAAATCAATATTCGCCAATGAAGATCAACCAATAAACACCGGTGAATCCTGCAGGCTGGTACACGTCGAGGCCCGCAGAACAGCTCTTGCTATTATCGAAATTGCATTGGTTGCGGCCACGATCGTCGGAATAATAACGAAACCGTCGAGAGGGGGCGGTACGAAGGGGGTGGCAGAGGGCGAAATAAGACGAACGAAAGGGACACGGAATGCCGTGACTGGCGAGGAAAAGGGGGTCGCTTAAAGCCGAGCAGCCTTTGCAGATGCATCCTTGCAACTGAACACCGCGTCGCTTTTTCCGTCCCAGATTTTTCTATAAGCTCCGCGAACCGGACCATGAGCTTGCACGCTTGCTACGCGCGAGCTGGGTTTCCTCGACTCCCTAGCGCCCCGGTACGCCACCAGAATTATCGGCGAAACGTCAATATGCATTACCATGACGTTCGTCTGACCGTTTAGGCGTTGCTCCCTTGATCGTGCACCCGTGTTGTCGAACCTTTGGCTTGCCACTAGCTTTGCAGTCGGTGAAACCCGGCTACCCCCTTCCTTAGGGTCCCTTGGTTTTCTTCACATTTTTGGTTTCCTTCTGTTGGGGGTCAATTAACTTGAACTCTCCTAAATTGGGGACCCTTAACTTAGGCTCTACTTAATTTTAAGAACCCCAATGTGAACTCTTCTTAACTAGGACTCCCCCAAAATTTTTCTAGCCCTAACTTGGAAACCTCTAATCTTGAGACCCCTAAATTGGACTGAACTTAACTTGGACTGACCCTAACTTGGACTCTCCTAAATTGGGGACCCCTAACTTAGGCTCTACTTAATTTTAAGAACCCCAATGTGAACTGTTCTTAACTGGGACTCCCCCAAAATTTTTCGAGCCCTAACTTGGAAACCTCTAATCTTGAGAGCCCTAACTTGGACTGACCCTAACTTGGACTCTCCTAAATTGGGGACCCCTAACTTAGGCTCTACTTAATTTTGAGAACCCCAAGGTGAACTCTTCTGAACTCGGACACCCCCAAAATTTTTGGAGCCCTAACTTGGAAACCTCTAACCTTGAGACCCCTAGCTTGGACTGACCCTAACTTGGACTCTCCTAAATTGAGGACCCCTAACTTAGACTCTACTTAATTTTAAGAACCCCAATGTGAACTCTTCTGAACTCGGACACCCCCAAAATTTTTGGAGGCCTAACTTGGGAACCTCTAACCTTGAGACCCCTAACTTGGACTGACCCTAACTTGGACTCTTCTAAATTGGAGGCCCCTGTCTTAGGCTCTCCCCAATTTTCAGAACCCTAATGTGGACTGTTCTTACCTTGGACTTCCCCAAAATGTTGAGATCCCTAAGTCAGACTCCCACTAAATACAGCTAAAAAGCTCCTACCCCTCTTAGCCCACGACATCTGGAATTCTGTATGCTTAATAAAATCTCTAAAACGCTGCTGATAGCGGTAGAGAAATTCGAAGAATGTATTTTGCAATAATCCCGTCGTTCGCCTAAATTCCGGGGCAGGGTGGCGAGTGCTGGAATCGTTTTGAGGCGCGTTGGAAAATCAATCGCGCGTTACCAGGCCTTATCAATGGCCCCCGTGGTCTCGAATTAATCAACCCGCGATTCTTTCCACGACGCGGCGTCCCTTCCGGCGGGTGTTCCCCCGTGCTAATTCGCCGGGGGTCGTGGAAAAATTTGTTGATATTAAAAGAGGCACAATGACGGCCGCCGGGGGTGGTACTGAAAATGTTGCCGCTCCGGAGATCATTGAGAGTCCGTCGAGTGAAAGGGGTGGCGAGGGAAACACGTGAAAAGGACAAGTGACCTATCGAAATCGATACCCCGGCGTGTATTCATCGAAATCGAAACCCGAGCAACGTCGGGCGGTGGGGGGAGGGGGCGAGGGTAACTCCAACGGCAAGGGTAACGAGTTTCTGTAGCGGAGGGATGAAAAATGGTGGCAACTCGTTTTTACACGGAGCCCCCCATCCATACACACAGAGAGAGAGAGAGAGTGAGAGAAGGGTGCACCGGTGAAACGCTCCTTTCTGTTTGTACTGGTATTTTATTAGGAAGCCGAAAATTCAGATAGAAGTAAAATATCGCGTATTTAATGTGTCACTTCGTCCGAGAAATATTTACCGCCGCCCAGTTATCGGTCGAATTTATTTGCTCGTCCTCTTCCCCCCCTCCCCTCTCTCCTTCTCTTCCCTTTTCCTTTTTAATTGCGGCCCTGTATTTCCACGGTTCCTTTGACCGACTACCGTCATCGATCTTTTTTTCGCCCTCGTCAACCCGTTCCCCCTGACCAGCCCCGTTATGATTAATTAAATGAACACGCGGCTCCTTTATTTGTGCCTTAACGTGTCGTCAGTCTTCATCGATTGTCACCGATTCGACGCTGAAATACGAAGCGCGCGAAACAATTTTGTATGGTTTGTGCAAACCTGACTCGAACACAATAATTTCTATCAGCAGAAACAACGTAACAATTTCTCTGCGATTCACTGTTCTCCGTGACACAATTTTTCTGTCGTTTTAGTCATTGGTGTACGTCATAGTTTGCACAAACCATCCCAACCGTCGTTAATTTCACGCCAATTTTGCTTCCCGATACGACACAGTTCGCGCAAACTATTTCTGAGGTAGCTCAATCATAACTGACTGTAGAAATGCGCACGAAACAATTTTTATGGTTTGTGCAAACCTGACTCGAACACAATAATTTCTATCAGTAGAAAGAACGTAACAATTCCTCTGCGATTCACTGTTCTCCGTGACACAATTTTTCTGTCGTTTTAGTCACTGGTGTACGTCATAGTTTGCACAAACCATCCCAACCGTCGTTAATTTCACGCCAATTTTGCTTCCCGATACGACACAGTTCGCGCAAACTATTTCCGAAGTCGCTTATTCATAACTGACTGTAGAAATGACGTGCCAATCTTTTTTTATTACATATCCTAGTTTGCGCAAACAATTTGCGGAATAATTTCCTCCCCGTCCGCGTATTTTTTCCTCCCTACGAGTAAATATACGGCGAACATTTCCCTGATAACTAATTTCCAATGTTCAAAGTTTTTTGCGTCGATGGAACGAGGTGCTTCAAGCGAATCTGACGAAATAAAGCGACCTCGCGGAAAAAAGCGAGGAAAAATGCGCACGACAACGCTGACCGACGCCGGCAAATATTTTTCCGAAAGAACAACGCAGCTGGGAACGATGCTTTCACCCTCGATATCGCGGCAAAAACACGGCATCAAGCGAATATCGACTGCCGCAAAAACAATGGTTTTTCTTTTGGCGAAAAAAAAAAAATCGAGAACAGTGGTTCTTCCTCCACCGATGAACGTTCTCAACTAACCGGGGACCAGCTTGATCCTTTCCGGGATGCACCTAAAATTATTTTCTAAAATGCAGCCTGCACGATTTTCGAAAAAATTTATAATCCACGAGTCAAGTGAAATACAGTCAAACGTGTCTTTGATTGGCAGACAAAAAATTCTTTTGATATGTATACGATCATACTATCTTTTTGAATATTTAAAAATTTAGTGACTACCCCACCTGTTAATTTATAATAACTTTTTAGTATTTTTGGTGGTAAACCAGCTAACCCTACCCAATTAATCTCTTATGATTTCTAATATTTTTAAGAGGTCCCTTGGGACACTACCCCCACCAACAGCTACCCCCACTAATTAATTTTAAACAGATTTGTAGTATTTACAGTGGCCTCTTTTGATAGACCAGCTATCCTCATCAATTATTCCAAAGTGACTTAATATTTTCAGGAGTCCTCTTTTAATCGACGAACTACCCCCACCAAGTAATTCCAGCTGACACCAACTACCCCCTTGTCGTAGCTTACCAAAATTAATTTTTTCGAACCCTGTCAGAGTGCTACTGTCACTAGGATTCAGTTTGGGGTAGTCCAAGACAGCTAACCCCACGAATTAATCTATTCTGATTTTTAATATTTTTAACAGGTTCCTTGGGACACTACCCCCACCAACAGCTACCCCCACTAATTAATTTTAAACAGATTTGTAGTATTTACAGTGGCCTCTTTTGATAGGCCAGCTATCCTCACCACTAAATCCAAAGTGACTTAATATTTTCAGGAGTCCTCTTTTAATCGACGAACTACCCCCACCAACTAATTCCAGCTGACTCCAACTGCCCCTTGTCGTAGCTCACCAAAATTAATTTTTCCCCTCGTGACGAGCAGTGTCGCTAGGATTCGGTTGGGGAAGTCGAAGGCAGGCGTCTAAATGCTTTATTCAAAGTTCGGTGGCACAATGGCGGCCCGGCAATCAGATACGCGGTCTCTCGTTCCTCGGTGGATGAAAGAACTGAGGCGCGAGAAAAATATTTCCCCTTTTCTCGCCCAGAGGAGACACTCTCCGAACTTTTCTTCTTCCCGGCACTCGAGCGTATTCCGTCCCGGAAGCAACATGCTCCCCGCTTATCTGGAAACTCGTCCGCGAATGTTGGGGCGCTTTCGTCTGCGCTCGCCAAAGAAAGGAATCTGGGTTTCCTGTCGGCGGTCGGAAACGTGCCCGAAGGGCAAAAGTTACGCCACCGGAGGCCAACAAGAGAAAAAGAACGGAGGGACGGCGGAGGGGGTAGGGGAGGCTGGATAGGAGGGGGTTGGTTGGAAACGTTATGTAAGTCAGAGCCGAGAACAGCGAACCTACTTGGAATTCTAATGGGGATAAGACCATCGCGCAGCCTGTTGCGTCGCAGCACGTGCTCCTATTAAAGTGTAGCTGCGATCTTGCCCCCGCTATAATTGTCACGAAATCAATTACGGTCGCTCCTATTTTCATGAAACTCGCCTGGAATGTTAACGTCGATTAACCACACGCATTTTTGGACAAATTTATTAGGCGCACTTGGAGGGGGTTGAAGTCGGGCCACGAAAAATCTTTTTGGTCATTTATTTTCTACAATTTTATATCGTAACGAGAGAGATTGTTTGTCCCATTTTTAGTGCTCTTGTGCGTTTAAAAAATGTACGTACTAACACGAAGATTTTCTATAAACGTTCATTTGACATATTTTTGACAACGCCCTGGTAAAATATACACCCTTTTCAGTCTACTGTCGATAATATTGTATTTCTGATCACGAATTAATTTGGCCGCGTGAGAATCTAGAAATATATTTTTTGGGATCAGAAATGTTCCTATTTTAATTTTGGGCTCCTAGTCTTTTTAACATTAGGTTTACGGGATCCGTCAAAATGACGTCAAATTGAAGGGTTCTAATATTCTCAATTTGCGATTATTGAGACTGTGAAGATTCATCTACGTGGAATTACTCAACAAACTTATTTCCTAAGGTATACATTATTTAAAAAATGGCTGAAAACTTGGATAGACACATTCTTCTTATTTTTATAAAGTAATGTAAACCTAGCGTTAAAATTACAACCCGGAAAAAATTTTTCGTCTGAACACTGGAAGTCGAAGCGTATTGGAGCGAGTAACATGGTGTTTCCAATTGAATTCGTATTTTCCCGCGTAAACGCGGCCCGCGGGAATGCCCCCACCACAGATCAGTAGTGACAGTCGATGGGAGCCGAGTGGTGTCGGGGACACGCGAGCATCGCGTCGTGACATCGACCAGTCAGGAGCCAGTTTCTGCGCGCGTGCAGTTTTATTTTGAACTCGATTTCAAGTGTTCTTTACGATCCAATCATTTTTAATTGTCCTGCGAAAGTGTCTGTGCCGGAATACAATTTTTCTTTCGCGGGGTTTGTCGGTTCGTGCACTTCGTTGTTCCACCGACTGTTCATTCACGCTCGGCGAACCTATGGGCATGCGCTATAATTTGAAAATGGATACGTACGGCAGGAGGAGGTACAGATTTTGGATGGATGTCTTGTCGAACGTAAGCTTTCAAATCGGTTTGGAATATTTTTTTTTATTCTTCTCTCGCTGCTGTTCTTTTTATTTATATTTTTTGATAACCGTCTCGCGTGAAAAGTTTTTAGAGGCACGGTGTCGGACGGATCATGTTCACGGTGATCGTGTTCGGGGATAACAAAAGGTACAGAGTCCAAATGGAAATACAGGGTGTACAAGACAGGATAAAACAGGACAAACAGGACAATAAACGAGGGTCGTCTTTTCTCCGTAGACCGTGTCGGGGTCTGGTTCTCTTCGAATATTGTGACTGCTTATTTTTATTATCGGGGTCGACAGAAACACCGAGTGTACCGTGCAGACTCACCAAAAATTTATTTCGTATTTGCTCAGAAACAACCATGAATAACCGTCTCTATTAATAAATTAACTCAACGTCAGACTAAACAATAATATCCCAGAATAAGTAAAATCTCAAGAAAATTCACTTTAAAAATCATCTCCAGGCCCGCTGGGGCATAGTGGGCGTTGCACGAGCGTTCAGTGGGCGGGGCAACAGAAGTTGACTCCACCCACTGGCTCCAATTTTTAATTAAAGCATATCAGAATTTTTCCTTGCTTTTTCTGAGGTACAGTCCAATTATTCATCGTGCGTTTCCACTTACAAAATTTGTAAACGGGGATGGCTGTCCGAGACAGCGTGGTTGGTTAAATAATCGTCACATGTTTATCACGTGGAACACTTCAACGTGGTTCCAGGGCTCGTAATGGCCTGAATCCCTGAGGCTGATATCTCCTTTAACGAGCAGGTATGACCACATAATGGACACCCCGACCATTGCCCAGGGTTTTCCTCATTTACAGCCTCTCTAAGACCCCTCGGGCTCGTTTACCAGCAATGATATAAAGATTATCTGTGTGATAAACCGTTTCAGAGACGAGGACCTCTTAGACAAAAGCCACGAATTGCACCGGACGCGTTTACCACCTGTAATATTTTCGCACGGTTTATCAACGATTTATCCGCAGACGATAGAAAACTTTCCGAAGTCGAACAACGGTGCTGAAATTAGAGAATTGCAATTTTCTCTCACGACGGAGAGATGAAATTTATATTTATAGATTTCGTTGGAAATCCGAGTCTCGAGGCAGATGTTCCGGGGCAAAAGGTTAATGGGGTATCTGTGCGTTTTTCCGTGGAATACATTCAGTCTAAAATTATTCCCGACGGGGGGTTCGTTCGTTGTTTCCCACGATCGAGCAAGCCGGAGCGTTTTCTAACGGAATTGGAATGTTGACTTCCGGTTGGCGGAGCGCATCCTCCCTCGTTATCAGGCTGTGGGAGGAGGTCACGGTGCCCATTTCCTACAAGCGATTTTCCGCGAATTGCCTCCATTATGTCCAATTATCGGCTCGGATGAAGGAAGACATATTCTCTGGTTGGGGGGGCGGCTGAGAGCAGAAGATGGCCCGGCCAGAGGGACGAGCAAGAAGGTGGAGCGAAGAGAATTTTTATTACACCGTGGGGAAGGATTGCGGCGAGACCCTTGCGCAAAAGGGTTGTGCTTCGACCGCCGAGAAAGAAGACCGAACTGAGCCGTTCGAGCATCTCAACCTGAAGACGAGGGGAATACCGAATAAAGAAAGAACAAAACCTGACGCAAATTTCTCGAAACGCATCTCCCTGACGTGTCAACAAGTTTGAGAATATTTGAGAATGTTTGACGAAGTTTGAGGACCAGGTTAACCAAGTGCCACTGCTGCTACCGGACCCTGAGTTTGTTTTCAGAGCAAGGATTTATCGAGGTGTCTAATTGGGAATTGCTATTTTATAGAAAGCTGTCGAATGCTAAAAAGAGAGACAGAGAAAGAGAGTGGGGGAGGTAGAGAGAGAGGGAAAGGCGAAGCGCATCTGGAAAAGTGGAGATGTTGGAACACGTTGTCCAGGCACTGGAGGGGAATACCGAATAAAGAAAGAACAAAACCTGACGCAAATTTCTCCGAACACGTCTCCCTGACGTGTCAACAAGTTTGAGAATATTTGAGAATGTTTGACGAAGTTCGAGGACCAGGTTAACCAACCACTGCTGCTCCCGGACCCTGAGTTTGTTTTCAGGGCAAGGATTTATCGAGGGGTCTAATTGGGAATTGCTATTTTATAGAAAGCAGTTGAATGCTGAAAAGAGAGCGAAAGAGAGTGGGGGAGGTAGAGAGAGAGGGAAAGGCGAAGCGCATCTGCAAAAGTGGAGATGTTGGACCACGTTGTCCAGGCACTGAAGGGGAATACCGAATAAAGAAAGAACAAAACCTGACGCAAATTTCTCCGAACACGTCTCCCTGACGTGTCAACAAGTTTGAGAATATTTGAGAATGTTTGACGAAGTTTGAGGACCAGGTTAACCAACCACTGCTGCTCCTGGACCCTGAGTTTGTTTTCAGGGCAAGGATTTATCGAGGGGTCTAATTGGGAATTGCGATTTTATAGAAAGCAGTTGAATGCTGAAAAGAAAGAGAGAGAAAGAGAGTGGGGGTGGTAGAGAGAGAGAGGGAAAGGCGAAGCGCATCTGCAAAAGTGGAGATGTTGGAATACGTTGTCCAGGCACTGGAGGGGAATACCGAATAAAGAAAGAACAAAACCTGACGCAAATTTCTCCAAACGCATCTCCCTGACGTGTCAACAAGTTTGAGAATATTTGAGAATGTTTGACGAAGTTTGAGGACCATGTTAACCAAGTGCCAATGCTGCTCCCGGACCCTGAGTTTGTTTTCAGAGCAAGGATTTATCGAGGGGTCTAATTGGGAATTGCTATTTTATAGAAAGCAGTTGAATGCTGAAAAGAGAGAGAGAGAGAGAAAGAGAGTGGGGGAGGTAGAGAGAGAGGGAGAGGGTGAGAAAGGCGAAGCGCATCCGGAAAAGTGGAGATGTTGGAACACGTTGTCCAGGCACGAAGAGGTCCTCGAGGTCGTTGCCGTGAGAGGTTGAACGGTGCTCGAAGTCAACCTTATTTGCACCATGAGCGCGTTCCTCGTGGCTTGCATCAGGCCACCTAACCTGCCTTTGCCGGGAAGGGAAACGCCGGGCAATTAAGCCTCTTCTTCTGCGATCGACAGCCACTCGCGTGGCGCGTCGTTTCGCCCTCGACATCTCGAGTGTCTCATTTGATAGCCTCTACCTCGAAATTGCTCGGCCTGGACGTGCCTCCCGAATTGGACACTTCCCAGACACTTTTCTCGACCCGTTGCGCGAACAGCGATGCGACCGCCAAATAGTACAGTCTACCTACCGCTAGATGACTACGAGGACTATGCCTTTTCTCGCCGTTGCAGGTGGCGCTGTCGTCTGAATTAAACTAACCTCCAATTGTATCAACCTTTGCACTTATTTTAGAACTCGCGATACTTCGGACGACCTAATCTATGTCCTAGGATTGGGCAACCGGAGAATTGATTAGTCCACACGGGAGCAGGGCTCCGTTGAAGACTCATAAGCTGACGTCACCGATTCTAGGCCCTAGCTTCTGGGGGTCTAACTTTAGATCTAAATTTCTTTGGTTGGGGTTACTCGATTGGAAAATTGATTAGGTTACAAATGATCGAGACTATTGAGACACACTGGAGCCCTAGAGACTTGAGGAGAGGACTTAGGACTAGCCATATAAAAATAATCATAGGGGACCCTAACCTCTTTAAGGGCAGACTGGAGCTCTAGAGACTTAAAGAAAGGACTTAAGATTAATCAAATAAAAATAATCATAGGGGATCCTAACCTCTTTAAGAGCAGACTGGAGCCCTAGAGACCTAAAGAAAGGACTTGGTGATTCTAGGCCCTAGCTTCTTTGGGGTCTAACTTTAGATCTAAATCTCTTCGGTTAGGGTTACTCGATTGGAAAATTGATTAGGTTACAAATGATCGAGACTATTGAGACACACTGAAGCCCTAGAGACTTGAGGAGAGGACTTAGGACTAGCCATATAAAAGTAATCATAGGGGACCCTAATCTCTTGAAGACTAGACTGGAGCCCTAGAGACTTAAGGAAAGGACTTAACATGAATCAAATAAAAATAATCATAGGGGACCCTAACCTCTTTAAGAGCAGACTGGAGCTCTAGAGGCCTAAAGAGAGGACTTGGTGCTAGTCAAATAAAAATAATCGTACGGACCCTAACCTCTTCTCTAGGATTCCAGGGTCGTAGGTCCATCTACCTCGATTGAAAAATTTACCGGGGAGAGTTGTTCTATTTTGGCCGAGCGATGTTCGTGTACCTGCAGTCCATCTGGACGATCGGCCTCCATGAATGTTTGAGCGGGGACGGGTCTGGGGAAGTCAGGGGAACATTGTGTTTAAATCTCGAACAAGCACCGCGACTCGGGTGGATCCCAATAAAAGTGAGATCGTTCCGGGTTCTATTTTACGAGGTTCCCGGCTCTCTCTTTATCTCTCTCTCTCTCTCTCTCACCTGTCTCTGAAATTTACTCGTATTTATCGTCATTTCTTATCGTTACTCGAGCTTTACAGAGCCGAAGCACGTATAAGCAGCAGCTTTACGAGGTTTCCGAGACTGAGCCATATTCCACCGACTGTCTCTACGCTTCTTTTCCACGGGTTCCCTGTTTCGTTGCTCTCCTCTCTCTTTCTCTCTCTCTGTCTCTCTCTCTCTCTCTCTCTGTCTGGTTGGTCCACCGGGCTCTGGGAACCCTCCATGTCCTTTTCGCGGAGTCTTGTGAAGATGAGTTTCGAGTCTTCTGAAGTGGCTCGAGGTGGATTCGAGTAGCGGGGAAGCCTCGAAAGAAGGCCCCTGGGCAGCAGAGGCAGCAGCTAACCTTTGAAATTAAACCCTCGACTTCTTTTGATCCTAGTGGTAATTCTTCTACCCCTTAACCCCGCTCGACAGAAAGGAGAGACGGGGGGGAAAAAAAAGTTGCTCGGACAGGGTATTCACCGACGCACGTGGATTCGGGAACTGGCCCGCTTCAATTCGCCCAGCATTGTCGGGTTTACCATGCGGACGGAGATTTTTTTTCGGTTTTCAAACGTCTCGGTCCGCGAACCTACCCTGTGCCGGAGAGGGAGAGAGGGGACACCGTTGAACAACCCTCGGGAGCCCCGTAAATAATTCATAAATTTATTTCGTTCATCTCAAACGAAGAATCTCCTGTATAATATTTTTTGGAAATGACGAAGTTCACTCGAAAGGGTTATTTTTGATTGAAGCTACAGGGTGTTCGGAGATTGTCAGCCGGTCAGTTTGTTAATGATTACCACAGTAAGAATTTTAACTCGACGTCGAAAGTAATATTCAAATACCCCGTCGCCAAGTAGCGAACGATTTCGAACGAAATTTTACTTTATCGAGAGAATATTCAGCGCTGGGAATTGAATCGTACCGAGAACTGAATAATTGCACGAATTACATAGTCGATGGTACAGAATAATAGTATATCATAATGCAATTAAAAAGTAACGAACCATGTACGATAAATTTCCTGCCGTGCATTGAATTATTGTCAAGCATGTCTTTATTATGCATTATACGCGCGCGCGGCCGATTATCGAGTCATATACGATAATACGCCATTATACCAAGTCGGTAAGGAACTGCGGCGGTTTTAATCCCCGCTGAAACCGAACTTGTAACTGGGTCGCCGTTCGATTGGACCTTGCGTCGTCAATTTTTCCGAATATCCAAGATTATCAACGTAAGACGAACAATAATAACAGATTAGGCCATGCTCAGGACGAATAAAACGAGGTATCAATCGAAAATTATAACTGACAGAATTAATACGTGTAGTTGGATAGCTTATTTGGGTTGGGGCCTGGATAAATATTAATAAATCCCACAATTTTTAATAAATCATGTTGCAAAAAATTTGTAAATATAGTTCAAATATTTGTGAACGTATGTGCAAAATTTCGTTTTGCTATCTAGTTTCAGTTTTTCGATATTAATTCGCAAATGCACCTATAGCTAACACAAAATTCGATCAACTTCGTGAGATGGGTGATACGTGACGTCATTTGAGGCGACATTTTCCTTTTTAAGAATGTCTGCCTAGACTTTGTTAAGAGGTCTAGAGTATTGCGTCGCGGTGATACAGTGAACAAAAGAAGGAGCAGAAATTTATTTAATAATAATTAAAACTCACTTTCTCAGTTGGCGTCACTGTGGACGTCATTCGTAGACGAACTGCGCAGCTGACGTCAGATCACTTGACCATTAGCACACACACACACACACACGCGCGCGCACTTTAACAACCATAAACTGTCAGAGATGTTCTCTCCACCGCGATTCAAGCAACACTGATCATACGCAGGATATTTCTGAAAAGTTTAGGAGGGGCATTATGCATGTAAACAATGCACGCCGTGGCAAACTTAGAAAAAAAAGGGGGACTCGAGGGACCGCTGTGAGACTGGAATTTATGGCAATCACATGTTTCTGTATTTCCGGAGATTGGTACGCAACTGTCATAAATCATCCTCCGTCCCTTTACCCAGCGAGAGGTAGAAATGTCAGGTGCGCGTGACTATTGTTCTACACCACCCTTAATAAACTTCCCAAAAGAAAGATGGACGCTGTTGTCGAACAGTTAGGGTCAGGCTATGGTACGCAAAAACAGGGTAGCCAAATTCTGCGGAATTTGCCCCTCCTAAATTTTTCAGAAACTCTTGCGTAAAATCAGTATTGCTCGAACTGCGGTAGAGAGAACATCTCTGACAGCTCACGGTTATTAATGTGTGTGTGTGTGAGTGTGTGTGTGTGCCAATAGTCATCTGTCCTGAAGTCAGCTGTGCAGTTGGTCTCTGGTTTTCAAAGAGGAATTGCATTTACGGCTGAAAAAAGTAAGTTGTAATTATTATAAATCAATTTCTGCTCCTTGTTCACTGCACCACCGCGACGCAACACCATCGCTACCGCTCAGTGTACCTTGCTGCCGGACTCGTACATATATAGAGAGATCACTATAGGGCAAATGTTGTTTCTATTTTTCTCCTATCGCCTAGGGTTCGTTTTATCCTTCAATATTAACCCTTTGCGGTATTTTTTTAAATTTAAAACTAAAGTTTTCTTCCGTCTTACAATATCTTCATTCTATTCACACGAAACTGATCCGATTTGTACATATGATATTTAAATTTTTAGTAGTCTATTAAATACGAATTTTGTAATGTAATAAATACTTTATACCACAACAGTTTCTAGTGGTGCTTCAGAGTCACCACTCGAGTGCACAGGGATGACTTTATAAATTTATATTAACTTACAGATAGTTTCATATTAACTTACAGATAATTTTATATTCCGGAAAACCACAAAATTAGCTTCCAGTATGTTATTTGCTTTGTCGGTACCACGAAAATATTTTCCCTAGGAAAATGCCGGGCGAAAAACTTCTTGAACCCCGGTCTGTCACCCCTGAATCGCTAAGTAACACCGTTTTTCGATCAGTTTGACTGCGGCAGACCCCAACAACTCCTCTTGTCGGCGGTGAAGGCGGTTATGTAAGGAAGAAAAAGAATGAGTTCGAGGTTACAGGGAGAGAGGGAGAGAGTTCGACGGAAGAGCTAGTTGGGGAGGGCGGAGAGGAGAGAAGAGGGAGAGGAGAGGCTGACTGCGGGCAGAGAGTCGATTAGATTGA
>CM052135.1:2116905-2159331 GCA_028454255.1 Halictus ligatus
CATTAGTAGATTGCACCGTCGCTGGTCAGACCAGGTCGAAGCCTACTTCGGGCAGACGGGTTTATCGTTGATTTCAATTATTTACGTTCGATCGTGCAAGAGACGGGTACTCGGACCCATTAGGGGTTGCGGAGTCATGGCGAATCGAAGGAAACCGAGAGTCACTCTTCCGGTAACAGCATCTCCTCGAAGACAATTGAAGTAACTCGATCAGCCTAAGGGTAGGCTGTGTGGAAGGTGGTGGTAAGCTCGCGTTATCATGGTGGGTCGCGTGTGTGCTAGCCCACGGCCAAGCTTCCCAATTACACGCAAACAGACAGTGCGCATTGTTGCAACACGACAATAGGGCGTGCTGCTGCTGCTGCTGCTGTGGTGCCTGCGCACCACCAAAGTACATCAGCAGGCGAGGAGAGGGAGAGAGAGAGAGAGAGGATGATGGGACCTGGGTGGTGGTAGTAAATCGAGTTTCACGATGAACCGCCGAGTTGACCCCTGCGGGCACTTTCGCTGTGTTTGCTTTGATTCGAAGTTTCCGGTTAAGTTGGTTACCGGAACGGGCGGACAGGCTCTTTGTTTGATCCTGCAAACCCAAGCCAGGCCTCCCGGATTTTCGATACCGTTCGCACTCGAATCGTTCCGCGCCGTGCCACGCGAGATCGCAGCCTCTTGCTGCAGGCGATTCGACCTGAAATTCGTCCGTGAAGCTGCTGCCTGCCTCTTTTGATACTCGACGGAGAAGGTTCGCGGCTCTTTCGGTTCATTGTTATTAGATTTGTTGGGTCGCGTGTGACTAGACCTCTCGCCCCACCCCTTCGTTCCTCGGAGATACGAAGGACGTTGTTATTTCTCCTACGAATTCGATAAAGTACGCGTCGAATTAGGGGGTGTTTCAGTCATCGCTTCCACGGTTTGTAATTTCTTTAGAAGATGCAGGCCTTCGACATTTTTCCATTCTACATTTCCCATGAAACGAGCTAGGTTGTACGTTGATATTTTTAACTCGGGAACTGCTGGTCAGATCGAGTTGAAATATTTTTTATTTGAATCAGGAAGGTTCGCTCTATGGTACAGATTTTTTGTTCCACGAAAAATTAATTTTTCGATTGTCCAAAAATTATTAAAAATAGGCGTGTGTGTCGTCGGTATTGGGTACCACCCACAAAAGAAATTAGGTTGCACTCAAAAATTTTTGTCTCGGGAACTACTCCTCAGATCGAGTTGAAATATTTTTTAGTTGAATCAGAAAGGTGCACTCTATGGTACAGATTTTTTGTTCCATGAAAAATTAATTTTTCGATTGTCCAAAATTTATTGAACGTAGGCGTGACTGTGTCCTAGGTTATTGGGTACCACGCACAAGAGAAATTAGGTTGCACTCAAAAATTTTTGTCTCGGGAACTACTGCTCAGATCGAGTTGAAATATTTTTTATTTCAATCAGGAAGGTTCACTCTATCATCCAGATTTTTTGTTTCACGAAAAATTGATTTTTTGTTTCTTCTAAAATTATTAGTCTACGATGCCTGTGTTTTAAATACTGTACCGAGTGAATGGTTTTTTAAATGTTTGCTTTTATATGAGCAAACGTTTCGGGATTCGCATACTTTTTTCATCAGGTCATTCTTAGCCCCTCCCATCGCTTTTAAGACCCGTTCTCGAATCGCAACGTACACCGGTTTCGACAGGAATAAAAATGGACTGTGTTTTGACTTGCACGAAACATTTCATTCAATTAACGAGCGAGTGGCTCTGAAAGGATCGTCGAATCCTGTTGCCCCTTTCGTGTCAGTAAAAGCGAATCTGTTCTGTTCAAACAGTAAAGCGATACGATATTGCATACCGGGGAACGTTTCCGAAAAATTTTAGCGAAACGGCCTCTTCCCGCATAGTTCACGTTTCCTACCCGGGAGTTTTATTACCGATCGATCGGGAGAGTTCCGTTGAAGTTCAAGCATACTTAATTATACGGTGAACTTCTGTAATCACCGTGCGACGATGTTGAACGCTCCTGCCGCGGGAACGTCGACGGTTCCGTGCGTTGTATCGCCGACGAATCTCCTGCTCTATTTACATGGTTTAATATTAACTCGCGCTGCCAAGTTTAACACGGACAATCTGACACGAAGTAATCGCGCTGTTTCGTCGGGCCTCCCCCCAGTGCAATTAAATGGCTGCGTGCATTTTCCCTTGGCGCATTCTTGCCGAGTGTCCAAGTTTAGCTCCCCAAAAAGTTCACTGTTACGCGAAAATCCTTAAGAACTCCCACTCCTGTCTTTTGGGGTACCGGTGAACAACGGGGCAGGTGACTGGAAAACCGTCCAAAAATTATTGAAAGCATTTTATATTTTTGGTACCTTCATAAAACAGTGTTAGAATATCTAGGTTAGGTCTTGGTTATGTCTAAGAATTTTTCTGAGCCGGTCACTAAATTTTTGAGGGGCCCCAACGAACAAGTAACGAGGCAGGTGACTGGAAAACCGTCCAAAAATTATTGGAAGCGTTTTATATTTTTGCTAGCTTCATAAAACAGTGTTAGAATTGCTAGGTTAGGTCTTGGTTATGTCTAGGAATTTTTCTGAGACGGTCACCAAATTTTTGAGGGGCCCCAACGAACAAGTAACGAGGCAGGTGACTGAAAACCGTCCAAAAATTGTTGAAAGCGTTTTATATTTTCGGTAGCTTCATAAAACAGTGTTAGAATTGCTAGGTTACGTCTTGGTTATGTCTAGGAATTTTTCTGAGCCGGTCACTAAATTTTTGAGGGGCCCCAACGAACAAGTAACGGGGGCAGGTGACTGAAAACCGTCCAAAAATTATTGAAAGCATTTTATATTTTTGGTAGCTTCATAAAACAGTGTTAGAATTGCTAGGAAAGGTCTGAGGTACGTCTAGGAATTTTTCTGAGACGGTCACTAAATTTTTGAGGGGCACCAACGAACAAGTAACGGGGCAGGCAGACGAACAAATAAAAACGCAGCCTAAAAATAACTATAAAAATTGTTTCGACTCTTCAGTGGCCCAGAATTGTTGTTTTAGGTGTATATTATGTCCCAGAAAATTTGTGGACACAGTTTCTAAATTTTGGGGTGGGGGCAGCAGCGAGCAAGTATCGAGGCTAAGTGCACAGGTAGAAATGGCTAAGAATATTTAAAAAAATTTCTCTTCTTCGTCAATTGTACCGCTGGAATGACTGTTCTACGTAAAAAAGAGAATTTGCACGCGACGCAAAATGAAGTTTTCAGTCCAACCGTTCCGATTTCGTTCGGACGAAGTCTCGGGCGAAGAAACAGCTCCAAGATTCTTTTGATAGCGAAGATTAAGCGGTCCGCGGAGAAATGCGCAACGCTATCGCCGCTTTATAATTGGCGGGGCACGTGGGTTTTAATGAAGGGAAGTCGGTCACGGTTGACGAGTGTTTAGTGCGATTTTAATTTCCGGCTAATTAACTTACTCGTCCGGCTGCGCTCAAAGGAATCACCGGCAGGATGCGCCCACGCACAAAAGAAGAAGTAAAATATAAAATAGGACAGAAGGGGGAGTGCAAAGAGCCGCGTGGGGCTGGCGAAGTGCGGTGGAGAGGGGATGGGAGGAACGGGTAAATATGAAAACGTAGCAGTGGAGGAATTTTTTTTTTTTTGAGCGAGCCGGCCTGGGGGAAAAAGGAACGCCATGAATATGATAAAACGCGGCCGCCGGTAACCGAGAGCTTCTTTTCTATATTAACATTTTAAATTCAATTTAAATTCAATTAAAGTTAGCCACGCCGCTTAAACGATTGCTCCGATGCTGCCGGTCGCGGCCGAGCCCGATGGGCTGAGGGATGCCGGATTGGTCGAATTGGCAAGCTCGACTTTGAACGGTTGAATTCGTCCGCAATCGTTGCGTTTTGCTGGCTCTCGTGCGCGATTAATTATTCCCGCGGTCGAAATCCACTCGAGCATCAGCGTTCTGACAATTCTTTCCTTTAAAAATTTCATTAAAATTATAGTCATCCTGTTCCTCTGCCGAATCTCCTCGATGTGGAAATAATCAAATCGATTTTCTGCTGATCTTTTCGCGATTCGCCGGCGAACCGTGTACCACGTGGGTTCGCCCAAAATATCGTCGGACGGGAGGACGGGGAAGATATTCATTGGATGATCGGCGTTGCCGGGCTCGCCGCATTAAATTAAGATTAAATTTCCATTATGCAAATGGGGCGAGCGCAAAAAATGCGTGGAGGGGTGCGTGCGACGGGTTTATTTATCGATTTGCCGGGTGCATCGCATGTAACAAGCTCGTTTACCTAAATATGGACTCGCTATGCCGTTGATTCACGACCTAGTTTTTCTGAATTCTTCAACCGCAACCCGAGTCTCTTTGTTCTTCTGCGAAAATATTTGCCGAACTTCTTTTTTTCTTTTGCGAGCGGGACTGTGCGTATCCTCCCTTGCACGTTTACTCTTTTATGCAATTAAGGAACGAGGCAGACAGAGAGAGATAGAGAGAAAGAGAGCTGATACCCTCGGTCCGAATTTCTCCAACATTTTTTTGAATGCGCCTGCTGCAATTACATCTTCTCGCGGAATTAAATTTCTCTGAATTTTCCCGTGGAAACGGATTAACGGATCGTCCCGGGCTTAATCTGTTCGTCGCCTTCGCGATGACGACGGATTAAAAAAAAAAATTTTGATTCTCGACCTTCTGAATTTCCGTATCCGTTTATTTCTGTCTCTCGCGATCCGACTTGGTCGAAAGTTTCGCGCGCACCGAAGCTAGAGACACGGCCGACATAATTCCCCGTGCGAAACCCTTTGTCTCTCTCGGTTCAGTTTCTTTAATTTTTCCGAGGCTGAGTCTCGTCTCGGTTCCGTAGCTCCCAAAAGAACTGTGTTCGGGATTTCGGGCCCCGGAGCGCAGCAGCAGCAGCAGCAGTAAGCCAGCCAGCCAACCAGACCCGGTCTAGCTGACTGAATTCACGCGAATCGTCTTCGTCCGTGATACGTGTGCACTCGAAATGTTAAAGGGTTAGGTGAAAATCTGAAGTGGCACGGGAAAAATAGGGGTCCGGGGCAAGAGGCCGGAAGGAACGATGGCTGGGCTTAACGAGCGTCGGAATCCCACGGTTGGAACGGATCTATTCGTTTCTCTGTATTCCGGGGTCGCCCTGTCCTCCCTCGCTTTTTACTTCCCTCGTTTCCCTTCTTATTTACGTTTAGAAACGCCCGCTCGGCTGCGAATGTGTGCCTGCCAAAAATTCCTGTCGAAATATTTTCTACACCCGTCGCTCCAAATTTCCAAGATTGGTGCACGCAGTTTGTTTTAAAGACGGTCACTACATTTATCAAGGCCCGTGTCCGACGCGTTCGAAATTTATTACTAGTATTTAAGACGTCTAGAAGAACAGCTGACAGCTCTGAGGGTTCTATACGGTCTAATTTGGGAGACCTAGGTTCAATGACCTAACGTGGGAGACCTGGGTTCACCCACCTAAGTTGGGAGACTTGGGTTCGCTGATCTAACTTGGGAGATTTACTTTGGGAGATCTGGGTTCGGAGGTTTAGATTTAGAGATCTAGTTTCGGAGACCTGGGTTCACAGACCTAATGTAGGAGACCTGGGTTCGGAGGTTTAGATTTAGATACATAATTTGGGAGACCCGGGTTTGGAGGTTTAGATTTAGAAACCTAATTTGGGAGACCAGGGCTCACAGACCTAATGTGGGAGACCTGGGTTCGGAGGCTTAGATTTAGATACCTAATTTGGGAGACCTGGGTTCACAGACCTAATGTGGGAGACCTGGGTGCGCAGACCTAACTTGAGAGATTTAATCTGGGAGACCTGGGTTCGGAGGTTTAGATTTAGAGACCTAATTTGGGAGACCTGGGTTCACAGACCTAATGTGGGAGACCTGGATTCGTAGACCTAACTTGGGAGACCTGGATGCGCAGCCCTAACTGGGAGATTTAATTTGAGAGGCCTGGATTCAGAGACCTAATTTGGGAGACCTAGGTTAAGAGGCTCAATTTGGGTGTTCTTCAAACCTCCTCTCGACCCAGGTTCAGAGGCCTAATTTGGGAGACCTAACATAGGAGACCACAGTTGAGAGACCCAACTTGGGAAACGTGGATTCAGGGATTTAATTTGGGAGACCTGGGTTCAGAGACTTAACTCGGGAGACCTAGGTTAAGTAAAATTCTTTCTACGGTCTACTCGATAACGTAACTAGTTTTGTAACAAGTCAATTAAAAACTAATCCGGCCCCGGCTACGTGTATTATTCCAAACCTCTAGCTCGACCCAGTGAGTTAGTTACAACGTTAAGCCGTAGGAGGCAAGTAGACCGGTAATTCAGTTCGCCTGCGTGTGCAGCATCCCTTAAGTTTTACGAGCGGTCCGACACGTGCTGGAAACTTCTGTGTTCATTTCATGGGCTTCGTTTTCTTGCGATCAAGAGCGCGAGATAATCGAGAGAATTTCTCTTTGTGCGCGTTTTCCTTTTTACATTACCGGGAGCGGTGGTTTACGACGCGTAACTGTAAGCTGTTGTCGTTGGCTCCCCCCCGTGTTTTCTTCTAATTGCGTGAAGCACAAATGAAATTGAGTTACCGTGACTGTGGCATTTCTATGGCCACGTTCCCGTTTCTTTCAGTTTACGGACGTTTTACAGCCGGTTACCGTGAATTTATTACTTTTGCTTTTTCTTTCTCTGTTCTTGATCTTTTCTTCGGGAAACGCCTGTCTCCCCGGACGATTCGAATGCTATAGAGATTTCCAAGAGACCATCACTTTCTCTATCCCCGACTAGGCAGGACTATTTTCGAATTGAAGAAAGGCCGGAGGCCTCGAATGTTGTCATTAGCGGACGGTGAAACCGCTGAACTTTGAAGCCGCCCGCGAAATCTCCCGACGAGCAGGCAAGATTCGCGTTGCAGACGCAATGAAAACCTCTTCAGAGCTCTTGAACCACGCGTCGGTACGTTTAATACCGTTTTCAGTCGCTGTCGGACCACGATTGTACGAGATCCCCCGGAGAAATGAAAAATTTTACCGATTCCTGGTCCGCGGTACGCTCCCGATCCTCGCCCGAAATTGAACGTTCCTCTATTTTTTTTCCTTTTTTCTCCTTTTCCCCGTTTCGTTCCTGGACCCGTCCTCTCCGTCCACGCAAGCTACGCGAAATAATCTCGAACCCGCGATCATTCCGTTGAACAGACAGCGAAATGAAACGGTCTCCCTTGAATTTATGATTATCACCTCCGCCGAGAGGCGGTCTTCTGAAATTTCTCAGAACCAGAAAGACTCAAAATCGACTCCCTCGGGACCGCAATAGTAAATTTTTCAAATAATCTGCTAGTGCACTTTCCCTTTGGTCTTTCACTTTTGCCTCTTTTATATAAAATTGACTTCTGCTTTCCTGATTTATGTGGTAGCACACTTTTTCAATTTTTTTCTTCTCTTTAACGTACGCACCTTTAATTATATAAACCATAGGCTGTCTACCAAACATAAAGGAACATTTTAGGCCATGTTTCAACATCCTATGTCATCCGGGAGGGTAGTTACAGGGAAAATACTGATTTTCGCATTTTGGTCCATTACTCCCACTTTGTTGATCCAAAACTTATGAAAAAATTCTGGTGTGTCCCTGTTATATCGGCGCATGTTGGGGAATTTTTACAGATTTTTTGGTCGAAAATCCTGGTTGCAAAAATTCGGAAACTTCGAGCCGGAGCACGAAGTTACGTATAACCCCAGACTGCTTAAACTTTTCGAACAGTACTGCATATCGGTGAACTTTGTCCCCAATAAAAGCGTCCTACAGAAGTACACCTTCCGCAGAAAATGGAAAAATGTGGCGGCATAGTGAGAACGCTATCCAAAAAATAAACCCAGCAGATTTTTCATGGAAAACCGCGATTCGGCGTGTCACGCACAGTTCGAATGCTCAAGTAGAACAGCCGGTGCATCGAAAAGGGCGATCCGGAGTGTCATTCGCAGCGGTCAAGTGGGACAGGCAGGTATCGTCGTTCGCCGAAAGGATTGAAATACTTTCGAGTACGCGAAAGAGGCGACGCTGGGCTCGATCAACCGCGAGAGCTTGCCTCCGTTAATGCGACCGTTCCCTTTAATTGGTGATCGTGACCTATGGCTGACAGGTAATCGCGCGCGCTCGTATAAATTCGGCCCCCGGCCTCTCTCTCTCTCTCTCTCTCTCTCTCTCTCTCTCGTCCGTAATGAAAAGGCTAAATATAAGCCGGCTCCGGCGCGATAATATTGAAAATTTCGATTCATTAGCGGCGGCCGACACACGCGGTCGCGTATCGCCTGACGGGCAACTGATGAAGAGAAAATAATGAGTCCGGGCCCCTGCTGCAACTACGTTCGCTTACCTGCTCGATCCGCCATTAAATTCGATACATTGCACGCGCCCGGCCTGCATCGGATACGGCTTACCGGGCCTCTCTGAATACGCGCGGCTTCTAATTATCGTCGAAGTTCAGAGTTCGCCCACGCGAAGAAAGTCTTTTCCATCCCCGGACACGGAGATTCCGACTTTCTGCTGACAGAATTTTCGACGAAAAAATCGGAGAAAATTCCCTAAGATACCGCTGTGCGGTAAGTACAAACCAGATTATTTTCAGAATTTTTTGATCGACCACGTGAGAGTAGTAGTCAACCAAAGTTCGTCGACTCGAAGAGAGTAAAATGTTCTCCGTCTCGGATCGGAGTCTCCGATTTTTTGCAACCAGGATTTTCAACCGAAAAATCTGAAAAAATTCCCCAGTATGTACCTATGTAACAAGCATACATCAGAATTTTTTCAGAAGTTTCTAGTCAACAAAGTGGGAGTAATTGAGTAAAATTCGAAAATCAATATTTTCACTGTAACCGCCCGCCTGGTCGATGTAGGCAGTTGAAACTTGGCTTAAAACGTTCGTGTGTGTGTGTATTACGTAGCCCATGATTTATATAATTCAGTTCAAGACTCAGTTTTTAATGAAAAAATTGAAAAGTCGGGTGATCAGCCAACTAGAAGCAAATTTTTGATCTGTAGCTGTCCCTGTTGCTTTCCCGATTGAATTAGCGGTATATTAAAGTAAAAAATATTTGCAATTCGTCCCAGCAGGGCAATGCCGGTGGCCCGGTCGAAATTCGCAATCAGGGAAGAAAATTCTGATGTCTGGGCGCAAACAACGTTTGCCGAATAATTGCGATGCTTCGAATCCTGGTCGCAGAGCTCGTTTGCCGGGCGGAACGTCGCCGAATCCAATTTACCGTATTTTTGCGCGTGCTACAATGGATTTGTTCATTGCGCGCCGGGGAAAAAAATGTTCCGCACCGGCGGAGCTGTCACAGTTTCCCGCCGGTACACCGGTGCGTTTAGCTGCGAGTGTTTTTCTATTCCGGATCGCGGCCGGTCGTGTGCCCGCGTTTTCGTTATTCCTTCCCGCGTCGCTTCTTCATCCGGCGCGTCTGTCATATTCTCGGGCCGAAATATTTGAGAATGATAATTCTATGAAAAATGCAAATCGCGATTCGCCCCCGCAAATATTAAATGTCCGAGGCCGATTTTCCGCCGGCGATATTTGTAATTTCACGGGGAAAAAAATTTCCGTCCCGGACACGCGCGCGTTTTTCGCGTCACCGCATGTCCGCCCGCTCGCCCCGTTCATTTCGCATTCCGTTTCATTGAGACACCGGGGCTTTTCGATAAACGCGACACATGACGTGCCGCGACATTTCGCCCCGCGGATAAAAATATCCCCGGCAATCTATTCCGGCCGGCAAACAACTCGAACGAATCGATCGGACGCCGTTTTTGCGGCACGAGCCGCCCCTAATGCACGGGATCAATGATCGAAAATTCGAACGCGTTAGGAGAGACCGATTCGACGAACGGATAGGCTCGGTTTTGACGGTTCGTTGTAAAAATTTTGTTACATTCCCTGACGGGTTAATCCTCGGCTTGGGCTGGCTGCCGCTGTCGTGACAAAAATTATTATACACCGTTTAATATAGACACTTTAACCCTTTGCACTCGGCGCTATTTTCATTGTGAAACTAAATTTTTCTTCCGATGCGATTTCCACATTTAAGTGTTCGGTAATCTATTAAACTTTGTGATGTAACAAATACTTAGTAATATTTCTTGTAGTTTCTTCGAAATAATGCCACAATAATTTCTAGTGGTGCTCCAGAGTGCAAAGGGTTAAGTAACACCCTCGTTTAAAAAAGAATCCATTAATTTTCTCAAAAAAAGAATCCCTGAACTCTCTTTCTTTAACTAGACACGAGACCTCTTAAGTGCAAAATCTCATTAGGTCCCTGCAGACTTAAATTACCAAAAAAAAAAAAAATTTGTGTGAGTTCTCAAAATACTACTGGATGAATCACAACTTTGGAATCACATCAGTCTTGATACTTTCCCTTAGAAAAATTCGTAAAGATTTCCCTGCAATCGTAGCGTGAATCTGTGGAGATCGTCGAAGTTCCGAGGACGAAACGTGTTCGATAAAGGATGGGGGTTGATAAGGCAGGCTGATAAGGGTGAGGGGATGAAACAGCAGTGCGTCGAACGGAACAGAACCGCGGAAGATTGGAACGAGCTCTCGGTGTACAGGTTGGTGCGTCGGGATCGCTGGAAATAGCCTAGCTAACACGGGTTAATCGGATCTCATCCCGTTTGCGATTGGATTAAAGTAACTCGCTTAAGACCAGGTCGGTCTAACCTCGGCATTGATCCTGTCGCTTAACTCGGTTGCCTTCCACGACGTCGAATTCTCGTCCGGTCAACCGAATAACCTCGTCAACCGGGACGCGTCCCTCGAACGTTTAACGACCATTTAGAAATCCATCCGCGATCGTGCATTTATTAAATTCCCGGTGCTCAACGCGGTTGCACGACAACCCGGTGAATCGGACTCGAAATAGAACCCTAATTCAGCGACGGGGAGGACTTTGGCTGAGATTAGGGGACCAGACGCCGGGGGATCGATTTTTGGCGATGCACTGGGATTCGATGGAATTTTCGCAAATATTCTTAGTTTGATTTAGACATTAAGACATTTGGTTTTTCGAGATTTCACTAGGGGTGTGCTGGAACGAGCAATATTTTTGTCATTTTGTGTAATAAACGCCTCGAAAACGAAACTGGCGTAAGTCGGAGTCGAATTCCCGGCGGCTTGGTCCCCTAACCTGGAAAACGCGTGGTCCCTCGGTTCGGGAGCAACAGACTCGGTGCATCATAAATCTCGGCGATTCCGCGGTAGCAGGGGCGTAACAAAAGCGGGTCAAAAGGAACGTTTCTCTCTGTCGAATCGAAATTAGGCCGGGACCTATTTTCGGGTTCCCGGGAACCAGTCCGGAGGGGGTTCTACGAGGCTGGAATAAAAGAATCGCCGTCTGTGTTCGGTGGCGTATAATCGATCTCGGGGCGCAAGGCCGATTAATAAATTGCTTCCGTTCAATTATAGACCGTGATAAATCGATCCGTCTACAGGTAGTCGGACCCGGCTCGTCACTGAGGAAATTGAGCAACACATGCATAAACACACGGCGCGCGCGCGCGCGTGTGTGTTTGTGTTTGTGGCGCGCGCATCTCTTCTAGTGAAACGTGTGAGAGCACGCCTGTGCCGCATGCACATCAAGTTGGACGACAGAAAATTGAAAAGTTAGCCCGAACCGGGATTGATCCGCCGACACGATGTCGCTTGTGTTGCGGCTAGCCTGTTTCTGGACCGCGGCAAACTCCAGTGGACAAAGGATCAACCAGAGTCCTCTTCCTGGGTGATACCAAGATCATTTGGCCACGCAAAGTCGATATAAGTATCGTCGTTTTGACGTAGAATGTTCTGCTCAGTCTGGGGTATAATGGGTTGTCACTGTCAAATTGCAGCCTGGTACGTTTAGGATTTGCTAGGTTACTCTGAGCCTCTCAGAGCAGCTATCAGTTGACTGAGGACTCAATCTACTCCTGACAGGTCTGCCCTAGGCTTATCAATAGGTCTATTCATTAGTAGACTACACAGCAATAGTCTGCCTGGCTGTATGCTATTAGTTCAAGGGGGAGCTAACTTCGGGAAATTAATTTGACCGTAAACCCTACAATTTTCAACAGAACTATATGAAAAAATTTGTGCTATTACTTCAAACATATGTAAACACATACGCAAAATTTCGGCATCCTAGATCTGGTCGTTCTCCCGAAATAAATTCTTAAATGTAGCCCCCTAGTGCTTTCTCTTCCGAGCCGGAGAATTCGATTTTTCGCTACTAAGATTTTCAATGGAAAAATCTTCAAAAATTCTCTGGTATGCTCCTATGTAGTAGGCGTATACCGGAATTTTTTCAGAAATTTTTGACGAGAAGAATGGTATTTATGGACCAAAATTCGAAAATCAGTATTTTCGGGGTAACTACCTAGCTGGTCGATGTGGGCAATTGAAACTTGGCTTAAAATGTTCGTCTGTTCCATTTTCAACGTCCGACTTCTATTTCCACGAGTCCGCTTACCAGCGAGTGATTATACTGTTCAATTCGTTGCGCCTAATGTATTCGCTGGCAGGAGACATCGAAAATAGGCACGCGGACAGGGATTTGACAGAGGATTCCAATCTAAGTAGCACGGGAAAAGAAGCCCGGTCGAGGAGAGGTGAAAAGGAAGCAAAAGTCGGGATGAAAAAGTTTCGTTGAAAGTTCCGCGGATAGATCGGCGTCGAAACCGGGCCGGGCGAACGGGAGAAAGTGAAAAACGCAACGAATAAGACACGACGCGAAAGAGCCTTCCCCCCCGGGGAAAAGGGAAAATGCTGTCTCACAGTTGGCCAATGGGAATCGAAGCCACAGAAAAGCCCTTGGTGAAAACTCTCCCGGGCTGACCTTACCGCCTTTCCCTCCAATTTCCTCGTTCTTTCTCTTTTTATTCCCGGCTCCACTTCGCGTGCCTCCGGCCGCACTCCATCATCCGTCAAAAAAAAGGAAAAAAAAGAAAAAAAAAGAGTCATGGGAAGTCGAAAAGCCGATCATGCACTACTCCCCGGATCACGGTTCTGTCCCCTTTCGACGTCGACACTTCCCTTTAGACTGCTTTTCACCCCGGCTTCCAGGAGATACCCTAACAATTCATCGCCGACGATTGTTTTCTTATCAAGGCACCGAAAACTCGGCCCTTCGTTTCGATCGCACTCATCGTTTTATACGAGGTTCGATGATATTGTCGTCGTTAGACTTTTATCACTTTTATTAGCATGATCCTGACATTTTCCCGATTAAAACGAGTCCAAACACGGCACAGTTAGCAGCATATTTGCTTGAGTAAATCACGTTTCGGTAGAACCTGTATTATCTGGCCTGAGAGTTCGGATAATGGACGCTCTACCAGATCCAGGATTTAAACAGGTATCTGTGATCCGAATGGGGTCGTGTTTGGACTCGTTTCAATCGGAGAAGTGCCACGAATATGATACTGACAATTTCGGAAAAGATTTCGAAAAATTCGAAAACTATCTTTTACAAAACACTGAAAAACAGAAAAGGTCGATCATCGGATCAAATAGTACAAATTAATTGGTGGCACCGCCCACAGTTGATCGGTTGCAAGTTTAATTGAAGTATGAATTGTTTATCCACCACACACGACCCTCTAGATTGTCAATAATGCTACGAATCGTGTAATCTTTTATGGGTTCGTCGGTATAAATTATGCGCAGATATTTAGCCTGTTAAAATGATTTTCCGCGGCGCCGGAAGCAAGTTCCGGGGGTTAAGCTCTGATATCCCGGGTTCCCGAGGGACACATGGGTGGCTCCATTGGTTCGATTAATTAATTAGCACCCATTATCGAGTTTCGAGACCGAGTCGAGTCGCGTGGAACGGACGCGCGAGTGTGTTTTCCACAACCCCCGAGGAACCAGACGAGAGAGAGAGAGAGAGCACGCGACAGAGTGTGGCCGGAAATGAGGGGGAGAGGGCGCAGGGAACACATAATTTAATTCCTCGAGTGGCATCTCTCGGAACAGGCTCTTTCCGTTCTCTCCCCCCACCCCTCCCACTTCCTGCGCCGTATTCTTCTAGGTCCTGGATCCTGGGGCACGGGTAAACAATAAACTGGCCGCGTACCATTAAGTTTTTCACATGATCGCATGGGCCACGATCATTGGAAAAGTTTTCAACCCCTTCCGATAAGCAAATGCGCTGTTAACTGCGTCAAGTTATTACACATCAGTGGAACGAATGTAGGTAACGTGCGGGCTGATGCAGAATAAAAATTCTCCCGGTTATTTTCAAGATACGCGAGCTACACATAAACCTTTTTTTTTTCTCTTTTTGTTTTTAGCAATGCATTAGCACAGCTAGCTTTCAATTTGAATCGAACTGGAACTCGCCGATCCATTGTTACTGTTCGCAACGTTTCGGTCGTTCAAACATTATCCGTAAAAGGATATTTAGAACGATCCGGAAAATATTCTACCGGTCGCAATTTTTCGAATTCAACGGGGGTGTATCGCCGGCGGTGACCGCATTTGCAGAAACATTTTGTAAAATAAACATCGACGATCCGCCGGCGGAACGCTTTGTTATAAGCAGCTTCGTTCGCCGGGAACCATAATGCGGGGGGATCGAGTTTTGTACGCATGGGAAACAGCCGTGTGCGGCACGATATTGTAGACTCGTGGAAACACGAGCTTTAACTGGAACTGAGGTAATCCTCTTAGCCTTTGGGCTGTTTATTAATTTTTAGGTAAAATTTGATCCGTGATGGGACATGGACAAATGAAAACCGGCGCCGGATCGCCGGAACGGGGAGAGAGAACGATCTATGGCCTCTCTGGGGGGTTTACCCATACCTCGATGTCTCAATCAATTAAATTTTTCTATTTCGAATCCCTCGCTATGGCGAAATATTTTTTCGCAAATGCGCCTCTCCGGATTTGCCCAAATAAACAAAAATATATCCGAAGCTGCACGAGAGAAGAACGTTTGATCCTGTGCTAGAGTGTTTGGGCAAGTGTGAACATGTTTGGGCAAGTGTGAATATGTTTGGGCAAGTGTGAATATGTTTGGGCAAGTGTGAATATGTTTGAGCAAGTGTTAATGTGTTTGGGCAAGTGTTAATATGTTTGAGTAAGTGTGAATATGTTTGGGCAAGTGTAAACATGTTTGAGCAAGTGTGAATATGTTTTATATGTTTGAGGTTTGACAATGTTTGTGGTTTGACGATGTTTGTCATGTCACCGTTGCTAGAAACATTTTCCCACGAAACTACCCCTTCGCATTTCCAAGCAAATCGAAAGCTGCGCGAAGACGAATGACAATGGGCGTTCGACCGGCGATGTCGTGGGGGGGGGGGGGGGTGCACGCACCTCTGCATTCTTCACTTAGCCTCGTAAACCATGAATGAACGAACCTTTAAGTCGTAAACAATGGTTACCGCCCGGTACATAAGCTGCGTCAAATTATCAAGATATATTTTCCTAAGGTTCTGCCAGCTCTCTCCTTGGCTGGTTGTGGTGGTGGTGGTGGTGATGGTGAAGAAGTGGGGTGAGTCGGGGGTGCCACGGGGGTTGAGAAACTCCACGCAGACACTCCTCGGCCCCATTGCACCCTGGGGTCTGTATTAATGATATAATATTTCTTTGATTCACCGGAGCTTCTACGTTAACAACCCCGTCGCCTCTCCAACCCCCCCATCCACCCCCTCTTTGGTAGGGTTTCTCGTTTAAACGGACTTGCAGACAAAAAAACGAGCGAGAGGGAGGGAGGGATAGAGAGAGAGAGAGAGAGAAAATTGAAGGAGAACGAAGGGGGATAGGGTGGACGAGTTCAAACGTAGTTCCAGGAAACCCGTTTCGCATCCCTTATAGCTCGGATAAATTACATTCATGCTCCCCAGTCCACCCGCTACCCCCCACCCTCTCGTCACCCCGTCATCCCCGAGCAAACAACCCCCGGTCCTCGTTCGGATCGTCGACTGGAAGACGAGATCTTGAGAGTTTATTTAAATCAGAAATAACTCCTCCTTACCCCCGCCATTAATTCAACCGGCCTCGCTCCGAGAGACGCCACCGGACGCTTACGTTTTCCATCAATCGTGAAAATGCAGGGCCGCGCCGGATTATTACCAGCATCCACGGCCCACAAACCAACGCGGTACCGCGATGCTGTTTATCCGGACGACAACGTTTGCCTCCTCGAGGGCGTTCCAGATTTTTGGCGACTCACCCTCCCTAGGATGGGAACTCGACATTATTTTTTACTCGGTCGTCCCGTCGCGTATACCTTCAGAAGGAAAGTACTGCACAGAAACGTTTCGAATTAGCGAAGTTACGATTAAGAATCCGGGACACCAGTCTCGCCAACTTGACTCTCGTGCTGCGAACGCGGCGCCGGGGTAATCTTGATTGGTGTTTGAATTGAAAAATAAATTGAGGATCGGAGATCTCGATTTTCGATTAATCTCACAAAAACGTAAATAATCACAGCCCATCGAGCCGGGAGAGTCTCTCCGACGAGCTCCGTTTAATGCGATCCCGATGTCAAAGGCGCAAGATCCTCGGGATCTGCCCTCGAGACTCGGAAAATAATTTCAGAAACAAACTGCGAGTCACCGTGCGCCAGGATTAATTAAAAATCGACGTCCGGGGATGATTCGTGTTTTAGAGGCGCGTATCTCTTCGGAGAGGAGTAGTTTACACGGACGGTGAAAAATGTTCCGCGAACGAACTTCCGGCAAGTGTACCAAAGAAATATTGCTGCTTTCGAAACGGTTTTCCCGGCGCCTCGGTTGGAAGTCCGCGGAGAATTTCACTGCGCGTGAATAAATTTTGATCGAGCGTCCAGAAAGGAGCTGCGCGAACAAGCACGAGAAACACAGAGAGACGCTGGGCGAAGGAGGAGTGGGGGGGAGTGGTCTTTCCCGTCCTCGAGGACAGGAGCGGCTTTCCTTCTTGATCCTTTGGGACGAGCTGTCCTACGAAACTTCCATTGCATTTGTATACGTTGGCCACGCGTCTGCATACACGTGTCCGTCTATTTGCTTATCTTTCCATTGTACGGTTCTCGCTGCTACGAAGATCAAACGTTTACTGCCAGGAACGACAACTTTTATTCGACGCTATTTTTATGGAAAATTTTATCCCGACGGCCACCTGCCCTGCAAATATCTATTTCGAATGCTGCAATGGAGCACGTTTAATCTCGTTGGAAACACCGCATATTGCTTTAATTAAAATTTTACAGTCTTCGTATCAAATCTAATAGTCCGGGACATACAGAATTCAATTCAATTCAGTCGACCGGGGTCCACACGCACGGACTCCACCGGGGTCCACACGCACGGACTGCACAGGGGTCCACGCGCAGGGACTCCATCGGGGTCTACGCGCACGGATTCTAGAAGGGTCCACTCGCACGGATTCTAGAGGGGTCCACACGCACGTACTGCACAGGGGTCCACACGCAGGGAGTCCTCCACAGCTTTCGATCGATTGCAGACTCGAAATTAGCACTTCCTTCGCGTTACTAATTATCCGCAAACGTTTTCTACTTAATCTCGAAGACCCCCGGGTCATCTTTGACCATCCTACAAACCAGTTTGTCTTTCCCCATGTTATTTTATTGTACCCCCGGGACTTTGATCGATTTTGGTACATTTCCGTTGGAGATGATTGAGATCCATATTAGTGGACGAATGCGCTGCTTAATCATCCGCGAAACGTTCCAGCGGAGGGACAATTGTTCCCCTGGAGTGGACGATGGCGGTGTTCGAATTGACCCACCCCTCCCGCGCGATGGAAAGCGTAGTTGTGTGTGTGTGTGTGTGGGTGGGTGGGGTGGTGATCGGCGTGTGGTCGCGTGTAAAAAGCCGTTTCCTCGATCTTAAGGTCCCGTCGCGTCCAGACGGTATTCCCACCCGAATCGTGATCCCGGATTACCACACGTAGTCCCCTTCTACACTTTTGCCCTTGCCCCACCGCAATCTTCTCATCCTGGCAGCGGCGGAGCTACCGCATTCACCTTACGACGGCCATAAAGACGTTATTGGATCGAATTCCCGTGCCACGCCGTAAACAACCCCCACGACCGCGGCCCCCGCGCCGTCATCCACCCCCCGTGAGCGGGCACACACGATGTTTACTGACACACAACCGCGCGCCATCGATAACGCGAACTTAATCATTCTTTTCTGTTTGTATAGACACTCGTCCCGCGTCATTTTTAAACAACAATCTCGGCTCCAACCCCGTCTCCCTTATTCAGTTAGTCGAAAATTGTTTCGTGCCCCAAACTCGGCTCCACACCACCTTTTCATATTCTTCAAAATTTTTCTGTCTATCAAAAATTGTTTGATATCTTCGGGTTATTCCACTGGATTTTGTTGGGGGTTTTTTTTTTGTTGGTATGTTCGTGGAAAGTTGCGATAAGTATCGTCAATTTTCGGGAATTGGATTGTCGGCGCAAGGGGCTCTGTAATTTCTGACGTCATAGTTTCCTCACGGCAATGATTTTTGTCTTACGTGCCGCGCCGGGAAAATACGAGACCGAATGCCTATAAATTATTCCTCGGAACACCTTGTACCTATACACGTAACCGTATCCACAAAATAATAATCGCCCGAATGCCACCCCCTTGTGGTGATTTACGAGCCCATAAACGCGGCCCGCACCCTTGTAATGGGGTTGGTTACCGCGAGGGATATCCACGCCTCTACGATTATCGTCATGCCACCCATTCTTTCGGTGATTGTACATTCTCAAGATGCACGTCATTTTCTTCGATACTTTCTTGCCCGGGGTGGGGGGAACAATATTAACTCTTTGGGGCTGGGCGGGTTAAAAACTATTCCACCTTTCGCTCAGCTTTCCATGTACATATATTGAATTATATTTTAACCCACCTCGAAAAGTTGAGGTTGATCGTAGTCGTACAGTTCAATATTTTATTTAAAGTTTTCTCATTCAGTTGGCAATGCTACGTACCAATGCACCCATGAGCAATTATTTAACAAATTAATTTCTTTTGGTATATTCATCGATACATTTAAGTTATTTTTATAAAGTAATGTAAAATAGTCATTTTTAGTGCTCCGTGAACCTAGTGTCAAAAGCTTGAAGCCTCAAAGAGTTAACTCTTAAGCAAAGTTTCAAATAAATTGGTTTTTCGAAATAGTATAAAAATTATTTCAGAATGATTTTTCCGCATTGCGTGACTGTTGCGCGTGTGCCAAATTTTGGAAATATCGATGCAATTCCTGTTCAGGCTTTTTCGGAGGACCGTCCTGGGGAAGATACATGTTTCTCGAAATTTTGCGGTAAGGGGTGGGACGCGTCTCATTTCGCCTGGTTTCACTGGCGATTCCGGGAGTGAATAGATCATTTTCACGGATATCGCAGTACGAGTTTAATCGGCAAACAATAGCACGGTCATTCGTCGATTCGCGTGTCCTCCACCCCCCTCTGTACCGTCCCGTGAACGCGGCACGCGTGGGGTTGACATAAGGACATCGTATCCTCGGCAGAAATCCGCGCAGAGAATTTCCCTCCATTCGGACGAAAACCCAATTGCGCGGTTCTATGCGTCATTAGCGCTGGAAACGGAGTTAACGCCGTTAAATTCAGGACGGTCGGTCCGGCCGCGACATTATTCCCGCTTCTGTGTGCGTTTTCCCGTCACCCCCCTCTCCTCTGCTCGAATTTTCCATCCTGCACGGATTTCCGTCCGTCTGTGTGCGCGCGCGTTTGTCCGGCCCGGTGTGCGACACCGTGTTGCGCGCGTGTGCGCGTCCCGCGTCGGTGTTTGTGCGCGCAAGGTGGCGCAACCCGGTCCCTGCAGAATGATGACCCCCCATGGAAATGCGAATGAATGATCGTTCGTCCCGTCAAACTCGATTTCCGCAAACAAACTGCACGGTTTTTCGGCGGACGATCCCCTTCCCCGGCGAAATTTCGATCCCGAACTAATGAAGCCCCTTCTGATCCCCGCTTTTTACGCGACCCGCAGAATAATTTTTTCTTCCGAGCGTTCGCCGTTTCGACGAAACGACCATTTTCACTGAAACGTTCATTTCGTTACACCGGTTTTCACGCGAAACACTCGCTTCTTTTAGAGGTCGACGCGATCGCCATGACGCGTCCATATACGTCCGGTTAATTTTAAACAAATAATCAATGGATACTGGTTAATTCTGCAGACTCAAAGCAACTCATCTGTTATGCCGATGCGATTAGAATATGTAGAATCACATTCTGTCGACCGGGGTCCACGCGCACGGAGTTCTCCGGGGTTCACGCGCACGGATTGCTCCGACGTCTCCAATCAGTTCTTTCGACCGAATAAAGATTTATTTTAGGAATCGTTATTGGAACTTCCAACCATATTTTTAAAAAATCATTAAAGCAAATTCACATTTAAGAAAGTCCCTTTATGTCCGTGAAAGTTCGATAAACCCTGCATCTTTACAAGTTCGCGGAAATGTTTGCAGGATCGGAATGCATAAAGATCCGCGGTCTAATAACAATAAAATAATTCCGAGAGGGAGCGTTTTGCAGCGTCGATCTTTTGTCGAAAGTCCGCGGGGAAGCAAATGTTCTTTATTAAATTCCTTTTCGACCGTCTTAAGTGTTCAACCCCTTCGGGCTCTGTCGTTCTTTGTGAACACGAGCAGCCACCCCCCGATATTTTGGAATCTTTTGTCCCAACTCTCCAGCCCCCTCTCCGCCCTCCGTACCGTTTCTATTTCTTGTTTCTTCAAAGGGATCGAGTCGGGGGGTGGACAGGGGCGGTCGAGAGGGTGGTGGCCAAATAATAAGCTATTGAATCGGTAAATATGAGACGCGAGAAATTGCCCTAGCGCCAGTCACCGCGCGCGACGTTCTACCCTTAAAGCAATATTGATTCGAACTGAAAAAAGAAATATGGCGGGGGAGCACGGCGGTCGGGAGAGGGGGAGGAAGTGGATCAGAGGCACGATGCAGATGCAACGTTGCCTCCACGACCGACGCGACGCCGATTGGAATGGATCGCGGAGAAAAGAGGTACACGGAGAAGAAATTCCGGGATGGGGGTGAGACAGATGTCGCTAGGTGATCGAGTGGAATCGAATTCCCCTTTTCGACTTAGCGAAATTATAATCCCCCACTCCGTCTAGATTATCATCCCTCAATCTTTGTAATTGTTAACCTCGAAAACTGTCTGCGTTCAGAAATATTTAGTGACGTATCGCAAATTTTGCTGGCCTGTCATGGGGGATTTTGGGAATTTTTTTGGGGAGATTCAAGTGACGTATCTCTATGAAACTTTACAGACTTATTTATACATGTTCGAGTTACGACCACGAATTTTTTCGTAAGGATAGGTTGCGCAGTTTTTTCCAAAAAAATTTCGAAAGTGGACCCTCTATGGGGAGGGACGTAGAAACGCAGGGTGGTCCTTTTTGAAACTCGACAAGTACTCGATGAATATTTTCGCAGGGAATATCGCGCACAAGATTTGCACATTACGCGTTGAAAACATTGCGAGAGGTCGGCCGAAGGGAGAGCCGGGAAACGCAGAAACTCAATTACAGAGATAATTCTGTATTAATATTTGGATTTCGTGATAGCTGGGAAGAAACTTGCCGGGGCACGGCGTCGTTTGGATTTCAAAAAGTGCCTCGACCGTTTCGAAAGTTGAAACGATTTCAGTCACAGCGGTCCGATTTGATTGGATTCTGTTTCAGCAGAAACCGAAACGCAACACGGTCCCGGTTATTCAATTAGACGACGGTTGACAGTGCTGTATTAAAAAGTATCTTTACTGGAAATTGGTCGACGACTACGTTTCCAAAAATGTTCATATCCACTTTTCCGCGAACGATATCGGCAAACATTTCCTAGTACGGTGTCCTTTTTTTGCCATGCGCAGCACGATGCTTCTCAAACTCCGTTTTACTGATACCCAACTAACCGAAACGATCGGCTTTTTGTTTCAGGCGTTTTTGGAACTGGCGGATGAGAATTCTGCAGCAACGATGGTGGGTTATTACGGCACCTGTATCGCTCAGCTCCGTGGCAGAATAGTTTACGTCCAATTCAGCAATCATCGGGAGCTCAAGACGGATCAAACACACGCCAACAATGCGGTGAGTCTTCAAACATCATGCAACCAACACTTGGAATGCGATGTTTCCTCGGGGAAATCTTTGGAAACCGAATTGAAATCTCGTAAGAAAGTATGAGCAGATTGTGCAAACCGGGGGTTTGTGCAAACTGTCGCAGAAGAATTCAAACAGGCCTTTCCCCAATTTTCTGTTTGATACCGTTCACCGACTGCATAGACAGTCTCTGTTGAGCAACGTCGCAACTGTTAAAAATGTATTGTTCAATCGCGAGAGTACAAACAGGTTCAAACGCGTGGCACCATTTGGTCAAACACTCGCGAACAGATGAAATATGTTCGCGCACAAGTCCCCACTACCATCACTCGTGCGACAGCACAGAATAAAACACTAGTTTGAGGATGTTTGCTCACGCGTTTGCGCAAACTTCCGCCCGACGGAAAAATGAGAAAATAATTCTATCCTGGCGAGTGGTTGTGAAAAACGAGGCAAACCGATCTCTGCTCAACCGAGCTTCGTGCAATTGCTCGAAGCTGGTCTCCGAAAAAATTTGACATCTCAAAAGCGGAAAAAGGCAGCCTCTGTGTCAGCTGGAAACGATCGTGGTGGGATCGGAAATTCCCGGTAAAAGTTTTTCGCTGCTCGGGTAACAGGATACGAGTATTGGAGAGGGAGAGAGAGAGAGAGAAGGGAAGAGAGAGCGAGAGAGAGAGAGAGGGAGGGCCGAGAGGGGGAGTTTCAGTTCTGCAATTATGCGAGCGCAGCGCCCGAAAAAAGTAGAGAGGAGCATTCTGTGTTCGTAACTGAATACCATGTTAACATCAAAGAAAGAGAGCCCTGTCGGACGTGCATTCCTTGAGTTACGTTTCCAGCGATATATTTTTTTTACGCTTTCGCGCTGAAATTAGTATTAAAACAAAAAGTAGCGGGGGGAGAGGTGGGCGAAAAAGGGAGGGGTGTAGCGGGGGTGGCTGTTCCTTGTAACTAAGGGAGAGCCGAGGTTTCTACGTCTACTCGTGGCGGCTGAATATATGAAAACCAAGCGGCGCGGTAATTTTCAGTCGCGGCGGCGGCGGCCAAAGAAAGCAGCGCCGTCGCCGCCGCCGCCGCGGCTCTTTGGATACGCGCGTGAATCCCGGAGTTCGCTCTTCCATATTCAGTTATTGCGGAGCAGTTCGCGCAATTACTTTTTAACGAGTGGCTCGCCCGCACCCCTTAATATTTTCATAATTTCGCTCCGCGGGGACCGGCCGCGGTATTTTCTTTTTTTCTTTTTTTTTCTCCAAGCACAAAAGCGCCACGAACTTTTACCCCGGCCCGGTCCACACACCGCGCTCCTTGCGCGTCTGCGAGTACCAACAAATTCTAAACGATATTTTATAGCCGCACTTTGCTACCCGGATCGCTGCCATATTTTCCCGCCCTCGCAACACCTGTGCTTTAATTTTTTAGCCAAATTTTTCTTCGCGAAATCAATTTCGGAGGATTTCACCCTCCCGCTGTGACCGGGTCGTCGTTGACCCGGGCTGTTATTTTTTTTTACGTTGCCGTAAATGAGACAAGCTCTGATCCGCAATTTGAGAAATGTTTGGGAAGATAGTGTGCCGTTGCGTGTGCAATTGTTGTTCCGGGCGTTTCGACAAATTGGAAACAAAATTGATGGGAAAATTGTCATGTCAATTTTTCTCTATATATCGTGCGTATTAGTGTGCAAGCCCGAAACTATTTAAATATTGCCAAATTGTCCGAAATAATTGTTGAATTGGTGACAGCTTCAAGTAATTTTTTATTTTTCTCATACTTGCCTTGAAATTTCATTTTGTCCGAAAAAATTGCAGCAACGTGCAAGAATAACAATAATTCAGTGATATTCTAGAAACATTGAAGAGTACTCGAGAATTTTTTGGGATAGCTGGAAGCAGAAAATCATGAGCAAAAAATTGCGTGAACTCGAACGACCCAGTATGCAGATTGAAATTCAGAATGCAAATTTCGAAGACAATCTTTTCGAACGAAGAGTATTGTTACAGAATTTTCCATTAGCTGGTGCAGGGATTGAGATTGAAAATTTTCGGAAAATATACAGAACAGGGAATTCGCATTGAGAAAGGCTACGGGGGATGGGGTGAACCCTTTTAGGTGTGCGGGTCAAGTCAATAAACAGTGGGACGCGAGTTCTCCATTATAATTAATGCGTCCATAACTTATGAACAATCCCCGGGGAGAGAGAGTCCATCTTCTCCGTGGTCCTGTCTCCGCTGTGCTCCCCCGCACAGGTGACACTGTCCGTCATATGAGTTGTCTTTGTAGGTGTTTAGGTGTCTCCCGCACGTGTCCCTGTGCTTGTCATTTACGCCGCTAGTTGACACGTCTTACTCGAGGATCCTGCATCTCTGATACACTGTGCGACAGCAATTTTCGTCGAACAAAAAGTCCTTGAACCTCTGATCGCCATTCATTAAATTTATATTAATTATAATAAATAAAATTTCACTGCGCTTTATTCTACTAATATAATTATTATAAATTTCTGATGAAATTGTTTATTTTGTGTTAGCTTGAAAGATTTTAACGCAGCAAAAATATGGGGTGGGGGCTGATCGGTTCGCCGGGGTTGAAATAAATTGTCGTTCAATTGTCGGCGCGGCTATTTTTCAACACGTTTGCGGTTCCCACCTTTCGCCGATAGTAGCGATTTGTTAACAAAATTCCGCTCTCGAAAGTCGCTTTAATTCTCTAGCCGGCGTAAATTGCACTACTGTGCACTCGATTTACGGGCAAGTTCGTCGCGAAACAATTCCACGGGCCACGTGTAAACGTCCTCTCCTCGTTGACTTCATGTTTCACCTGTTTCACCTGTTTCCCATTCGCTCTACGGTTTTTGTTCCGGCGAGCATTTTCACGCTTGTCGCGAATATTAACGAAAAATCAGGCATTCGCGAACTGTGTTTGCGCTCGTGGATCGACAACTAGTAGTACGGGCCAGCCATTAGTCGGACAGACAGACAAACGACGCATTTGAACGCATCGTTTAACGGGATCGAAAATGTTCGAAGCATTCATTAATTGTTTCGTCGTCTTTCTTCGTGTTCAAATTACTTTTATATCATTTGTTTTATGTTTTAAAATTGTTCTAGACGGTGAGAATTAATTAATGGAATTATCAATTCGAACGGCGAAAAAGAAAGGTGGAATCGTCGAAGCGTCGAGTATCAAAGAGGGTTGTTTGAAAATACGGTCTTTGTGCTAGGAGAATTATAGTTAAACGGGGGAGGATTTTAATTGGCGAACGGGCCCCCGATAATAGTAATCGATAGCGTTCGCGCGGCAGCTTAAAAATGTAACGCGAGCCCCGGGACACGGGAGGACAGGGGAATTAGTTCGCGATGAAATACGCCGGGCGATTTCCGCGACGATACCCTTCCGATATTTATTTGTATTGTTTTTCATCGCGGCGGATCGAACCGAGAGGAACGGGCGTCGAAACTTTTTATGACAGTTTCTCCTCTCCGCTATAAAGTGCAGAGAAATTACTTATTAATTGCGAAACTTCCCGGGGCCGCGGTTCTCTCGCCGGAACGGAACGGAGAAATACGAGTTTCCGGTATCTCCTTCTTCCTCCATCTTTTTCCTCATCTTTTCCTTCGCCCCGCCCCTCTTTGCCTTCTCTTGTTTTCTTTTTCTTTTGTGTTTTTTTTTGTTGCGGAAAAACAATGAAAATAGTTTTAATCCACTTTACGGCGGAAACTCCGCCAACAATGGTTTTGTTTACCTAGGTCGGATAAACCGCGCAAAGTGCGTTAACTTTCGCAAAAAGGATAGAACTTCCGGAGATAATATCGTCTCCCGTTGTGGTCCTCGCGAAAGCCTATAGTTTGCTCCACGATGAATTTTTCCATCGACAAAATATTATTTGGCCAGCCCGAGTTAGGTCTGAAACGTTCTGGAACCGAAAAATATACGCTGCTGCGAAACTTACTGCACTTCCGAAAAGGTGCTGCTGCAAATCTGGTGCAAATTTGCTGGGAATCTGCTGCAAATCTGCTGCGAACATCCTCAAACCTAATGGATCACCTTTGGGTACCTGCAATCCTAATATCCTTAACATTTTTCAACTCTGGCAGGAGCTCTCAAACTCAATATTTTTCTCTCAAACTTTCTCGAACCTTACAAAGTCGTTTGAGAGAAAAATATTGGGTTTGTGAGCCTCTGCTAGGGCAGAAAAATGGTAAGGATATTAGGATGTCAGGTATCTAAAGTTGATCCATTAGGTTGGAGGATGTTTGCAGCAGATTCTCAGCAGACTTGCGCCAGATTTGTAGCAGATTCGCGGCAGAGTGTTTCTCGGGCCGATGAACTCGATCGGAATGAACGCCGCGGAGAAGTGCGACTTTCCAGTGGACAGTTCAGCGGGGGAATAAATTCGTGGCAAGTCAGACCAGCTGGAAAACACGGTCTGACCATTTGCATAAAAGTTTGAGAAGTCGTGGAGGGATCGATCGGGAACGTCGTTATCATTAATAAACGGGAGGAGGGAGGGATCCCAGCTCGGTGAAGTCCCGGGTTTCCCGATGGCGCGTCGGTCTCCAGAGGAGACTCGGGAGTTGTCAAACTGCTCTTTCCTGCCGGGTGATCCGGCAACTTCCCGGAAACGGACACCGATTCCGCGGGGAGTCCGAAAGTTTCGCGGTCACGCGACAGAGATAGAGGGGGGAAAATAATAAATAACGGACAGAGTGAATGGTCGGACTTCGCGTTGGTTTCACCACGTGACAATGGAACTTGGATGGTACGGAAAAATTTTACGCTTTTAATTCCAAGTTACTTCGTTTGCTGAATTCGCCGCGATAGCAAAGTCTTTATTTTTAGATCCTAAAGTAGTGGATGCTGTGTTAAGCTCGACGCTGGTAAACTTAGCTCTGTGCCAGTTAACTTGGCCGCGCTGTCGGCCAGCGATTTCGGATCACGAACTTCCGCGAACGAAACCCCAGTCCTCAGAATTAAACGCAGTCACGCGTGGATAAACCCCGAAGAATTTCCCAGAAACACTTTTCCCTCCGTCGAATATCGTTCGCGCGGAAATTTCCGCGAACACCGAGCATTTCAACCCCACGTAAAGTGCAAGCGGAGAATAAAAGCGGACTCGGCCAAGGGTGCCCATCGTCCTTCGAGATTCCGGGTGATCAGTGGAACGTTCCGAACATCCGGCAGTCCATAATCCTTGCTCGAGAAATACATATCTCGCCGTTGCTTGGCCCGCTTTGGCAATCCCGAAAAATTCAGCGACGATAGTTCGTATTTGTTGTGCCGCAACCGGGATTTTCGTGAAACAAATTCGAAAAAATTCTCCAACTTGTATCTCAATGCCAGCAGTGTTCCAGATTTTTTTCAGAATTTTTACCATAGGGACAGTGGGGAAATCGACCAAAAACCGATAATCCAATTTTTTCGCATATCTACCCTCCCGATCGAGGTAGGCGGTTGAAACTTGGCACAAATAGTCTTTCCTTATTGTATCATCGAATGGCATAACTATTTTTTGATTTGGTGCTCGCGAATTTCGAAAATTTATTTTTTGAAGAGAAAGATAGGGGAACTCCATCCCTTTCTTTATTTTATTCCACCACAGCCAGGAATCGCAACCGAAAAATTTGAAAATATTCTCAAATATACATCTCAGTGGCAGAAATGTTCTAGATTTTTTTTCGGAATTTTGCTGCAGGAAAAGTGGGGTTAGTGACGTAAAACCGATAATTACATTTTTCCAAATATCCACCCTGCCGATCAAGGTAGGAGATTGAAACTTTGCGAAAATAGTCTATTCTTAGCGTATTCTGAAACGGGTGTAACGGATGTTCAATTTGGTTCGCGAGAATTTCGTAGATTTCTTTTTCTAGGTGACTGCTATTCGTGGGGATAGTTTAGCATCCCTTTCTTCGGAATCGATCGATTCTCGGAAGATTTGTTCGTGAGAAGCGGCGGGATACAGTTTCTCCGTGGATGCAAGAGCATTTTAACGGGTCGGATAAAGATGGTTTGGTACGGGAGCGTGAAACCACCCCTAGGAGAGGTCGAATGATTTCTCGCTGAACATCCCGGCTGACAAACGACGCCGAAAAAGCAATCGCCGTGAAAGCTTCGGCGATACTTGCATGCACGTGCGCCGCTCTGCTTTGCGTCTTGCGAGCGTGGCACGTGTTGGGGAATTCTTGCAACACCGGGCGTGCTCTCGACGCCGTGGGAGAGGAAATCCTGGTGCCATAGCTTCGGCTCTAATGGCAACAATTTCGTAGGGGCGTGCATACAGACGCGAGACCGAGAGCTCTCTCTCTGAACCGTGATTCCAGTCATCGACACGCTCGCCCGTTGTTCTCGGTTATCAAAAATTACGTGGAAACCATCGCGCGGAGGGCTTTGCCACGATGGAGATTCGTCTGCGCTCAATCCTGATGGGATTAGGTTTCTTCGTGGTACCGTGTCGGTTCTACGAAACCGAAGTTTCCGGCGGATTATTTTCAAAGTGCTTCCCTCTAAATGCAAGCGTCTCTCGAACTTCGTAATTTCAATTACATAAACGTACAAATAAGAGCAGTCCCGGGACGATGAACTTCATCCTCGGATTACCATTTATATTCGTCGCGCAAGACACACCCGAAATTCCGCGCGCGCGGGTCTCCGCGAAGTTACAATCTGATCAAACTTCGATGAAACGAAGAGGGTACAGGGCTTCGGGAATGTCAGCGAAACGTCCACGCCCCCTTCCTCCTCCCCCCCCCCCCACCACCGTTGGATGTCTAGCGGCAAAATTCCGAGCGTTAAAACACGCCCGGTGGCTGATTTCAATCCCTGATTCATGTTTCATTAAGGAACACCACTAATTCAACCGTTAAATCTTCGCCGGTGCGAGGACTCGAGCGCCGCGTAATCTCCGCAATATCTGCCGGTGGTGGCCTCCTCGTTGCATAAACAAAAGGACGCAACAAGGGGATTTCGCGATACGGGGGATGAAAAAAATTACTCGGGACAGGTACTCGGCCGGCGCCCGGGCGTGTGCAGCAGGACACAGTTAATACATCGCCCGCCCCTGGGGGTAATATGTCGGTTAAGTGAAAGGCGGAGCCATGGCCGGGCTTGTTTAATAAAGACGCCGCGCGACAAAGCGTCCCCCGCATTGTATAGTAATTAATTTAGAAGTGAGTTCGCCGCTCGGCCTGTCCCCACTCACCCCCCGCGCCCTGGCTTCGTTATCCTCCTTCGACAGCCTGTTCCTTATCCCCCTGCTCTCGTACTTTTCTCGCTGCATATTTCTCGACGCCTGTTAGAGTCTTCCCCCCACCATTAAATCATTCGACTCCGCCCCCTTTTTATTCATTTGATTCTATTCGACACTTTCTACTGCCGTTAAACCTGTGTGAAATCCGGTGGGCGGATCTAATGCTCTTTCTTGGCTCCTCCCACAATTTCTGGGTGACACTTCCATTGAATTTTCATCGGATTCGGTGCCTCCTCCCTACAGTTCTAATTGGACACGCCCCTCATATCCTTTCCCCCGCCCATTAACTCTTGTTTTCCTCTTCTAAATCTTATTGGTCACATCCAGAAATTTTCCTCTTTACAAGACTCCTCCTATTTTTGTTTGGCTGGAATTTTTATTTGCTCCTCATATTGCTCAATCTATTTCTTGTTAGCGAACCTTGTTTCTGCGCACACTAATTCTATTGACTCCGCCCACTGATGGTGTTGACTCCGCCCCTAATTCTATTGACTCCTCCCACACTCGCAAGCTACGCCCAGTTTTGGCCCTTCTAGTCAATTCTAGGGCTCCACTCAGACATTTCATGGCTTCCTGGTGAACCTACAACTTTCGCGTAATAGTTTCAACAAGATGTGGGGACAATGGGGTCAGGATCGACCCGGCCATTATTCCACGAGGGCCGAGGTTTATTTTTTGGCTCTTGCTTCCTTCCTGTCGCGCATTTTCCTTTCTTCTGGAGCAGTTCTGGTCGCGCTCATGGTAATTTCCGTCCTCTGGTGATTCTTTCGGCTCCCTCGTTTCTGGGGCGAATTTCGGCGGTCATAAAAAGTTCCGGTGGCAATCTAGAGACCTTGCTCAAGATTAAGAAGCATTTTTACGCGGCTTACCGTCGTCCAAACCCCGTCGGTGTACAGCGTTAGTTGGCAGTTTCGAATAATTTAGGTACTCGCAACCGCCCCCCACCCCTCCGCCGTCTACGAGGCTGTAGTCTTTACCCGGCTTACGCCGGCTTTATTTGTATCGCCGAATTGGTCGTTGGCGTTTCAATTCGATTAACTTCGCGCCTTTAGCTCCTCGTGAACACGAGTTTTCCTTATCGGATATTTTTATTACCGGCCGGAGAGATTTCTTTTTATTAAAAATCGAATCGCCCGGACTCTCGCGGACATTTCTTCAGAAATTTCCTCTCGGTTCTCCCGGCAGGCGCGTAACCAGGCGATAAGGGGTGGACGTGTAATCGTAAATTCTTAAACAGTTCTCGAAATTTGTTAAACTAGTTTCTCGATTCCCTTTTTCGAGAATGGGCGCGGAGTGTAGTCGATCAGAAATTTTTATGGTTCCCTTCTTCCGGGACGAAGGACGAGAAAGAGAAAGGAGAGCCGTGGCACGACGTAAGAATGTTCACCGTGGTGAAACGTGGCGGGAATATACGCGGGGAAATATTAATATTACACCCTCCCTTCGTCCAAGTTTCGCCCTCGCGTTGCTCCCGTTTTATTTCGGTCCGAGAGAACTTTTTTTCTCACTCCCTCCACCCCCGCCGGAATTCCTTTTCATTACCGGCAATTATTAAGAACGATGACCGCCCTAAGTGAAAAGAAACTTCGGAAACGTAACAGGAATCCATCAGCCGGGGCCATTAATGAAATATAAATCTTATCGTAGCGCTTTGTTAAATATTTCTTTCGAGCGACGAGAGCCAGCCCCGCCAGCGGAAAAATCCCGGAGGGATACTTAACGGGGTATCCATCCCCGGTGTGCTTACTTTTGCCAATCAAGTTACGCGATGTAAAGCGCCCTCGACCGACCGGGGAGAGACCCCGATATTTCGATTCCGGGGGATACGTAAAAAAAAGCCCGGGCTGTAAAAATTTTACTCCGACGCGAGCGTTTTGGATTTTTACGACGTTACGTTCGTTTTCTTTCGTCCGCGCACACCGGATCAAAAATGTATTGACACACACGATCCTCCGGCAGTAACACGGTCAAAAAAAACCGACGACGGTGATACAATCTACATTTTCGAGAGTTTTCTTGCCACTAGCCTAACGACTTTTATAGTTACAGATCTTGACTTGCTCGATATTAACGCTAGGTTCACGGAGCACTGAAAATGACAATTTCACCTTACCTTATACAAATTACACCTTACCTTATACTTTGATGTATTCATCAAAATTTGTAACCATTATTTTAAAATAATGTGTACCCAAGGAAATCAATTTGTTAAATAATTCCTCACGAATGCATCTGTACTATATCAATATTCGTAAATTAAAAATATTAGAATCCGTGGCACACCCAATTTTTGAGATATTCAAGTTTGGCAGGAAAAATCAAATTTCCCAATTTGTGCTTGCGATTTTTCAGGCAGAACTATTCTTCAGACACCCTCGAATTTATGGATATATATTTTTACGGTATTGGACTAAGCAATTTTATACTTCCGGCATAGACTTGTTGGATATTAATCCGAAAGTGGTTTTTCCGTGGGGCCCTCAATTTTTCTAGAAATTCAATTTAGCAGGAAAAATCGAATTTCCCAATTTGTGCTTGCGATTTTTAGGCAGAACTATTCTTCAGACACCCTCGAATGCATGGATATATATTTTTATGGTATTGGACTAAGCAATTTTATACTTCCGGCATAGACTTGTTGGATATTAATCCGAAAGTGGTTTTTCCGTGGGGCCCTCAATTTTTCTAGAAATTCAATTTAGCAGGAAAAATCGAATTTCCCAATTTGAGCTTGCGATTTTCAGGCAAAACTATTCTTCAGACACCCTCGAATTTATGGATATATATTTTTATGGTATTGTTGATAGTGGAATATTTTTAAACAATCTTCGAAGCCGCCTGTTCTCGGGTGCCAATATTTTTTGCGTCGACTGGAAAATGTCCACAAAGGAGGGAAAATTCTTTGGCGTGTAGAACGTGTGTGTCCGCGTCAGATTTTCAAGGGTTTAATGTAAGGCGAGCCACGCAGGAGGAATGACACTTTGTTGATGCACACCGTCGGCCCATGGCCTAGGGGATTCTTTTTCAGAGGCTGGCCGCACGGTCCTCCGACACCTGTTCCCGGTGTGTACCGGATTTTAGGGGCGGGCCGAGGGGGCAGGAAGTGCGCGCCTTTGTACGAGAATATACGGGGAAGCTAATGGTTTTAGCGGGGAAGGAAAGTTTTGGTAGCCTTTAGAGGCGGCCGTGGCTGCGCGAAGCCCCATAAAAAGTATCCGTCGGTAAAGCCGTGACATAATTCTACTTTACACCGACGGGCGACTGTTGGTTCGGAACGGCCACCACCACCTCGGCCAACCCTCCCCTCCCGGTCCCTTTGCTCTTCGGGAAAGGGGTGATTTTTCAAGAGCGACAGCTTTTTCAAGTTTTTAATCTCAGACGTCCCCGGGAAAAAATATGTAAAGTTCAAGATAAAGCCGCGCGGCAAGACCCGTGTCAATGGAAACCGTAAAAAGTTCCCCGAGAATATTTTTCTTTTAATCACCGGCTAGTGGAGAGCAAATTAATTTTTTCAGTGTAACGCCGCCTCGAAAACATTCCGTTCTCGCGCTCACAAAGACGCGAATAGTCTCCGTAAAATAGAACCGGAATTCCTTATTTTTCACACATCTATAAATTGTATGAAGAAGCATTTTTAACAATGAATTTTCTGATCCGGAAGAATAATTCGACTGTTCGCCGGTAGGTGTCTGCGGAATTATTTCTTCCAGGCTAGCGAAGACTGTGGGGTGTCGATGAACCTGACACTGCTGGGATTGTTGGCTTGGGGGATGAACAATTTTTATTGTTGAATTTTCTTTTTGCGAAATCGTGTTCTTCTTGGGAGGCAAGTCACGGGAGTCAGTCAAGCGGTGGTAAAACGGGCGGGGATGGTCGTCTGTCGTATAATTTTCGGGAAACCGTCGCCGGAAGGTCTTAAGTACGACCTAAGGAGCGCAAAGAGCACGAAGGATGATAAAAGAGCAAGAGGGCGGGGGAGGAAGGTGCAGAGCGGGAAAGCAATATACGGAGGCGTCGTACAGAAACAATGCAGCGTGCCGTAGATCACCCAAGGCACCCTCCATTAAAAATATTACGCCATCTTGGCCGCGTAACCACTCTCGAACCTACGACGACCTCTCTATCCTCACGACCAACCCCATATCCTTCGCCCCTTTCGGCTGTTCAGAATAACAATATCCCATTGTCAGGTCTGTCTCCGGGCCTGAAATGTCCGACTCGTGACGATCACGAAAATCTGCATCACCCTTATCCATTAAAACAACATAGTTGTTACACAGAACCGTTTGAAATCAGTGAACGTACTGAACCGTAGTTTTCATTTTTTTTTTTTAACGCTGACATACCTTTCGGAAAAATCTGAAAAAATTTGAGAACACCAGTTACGATGCTGTGCAGCTACTGTAAAAATTTAGTTACCAACTCTTTCGAATTTTTTGAGAAAATTGCGTTGTTTCGAATTTTACATTTTTCCTTTTTGTGGCTAGGATTTTCAATGAAAAAATTTGAAAAAATTCTCGAATGTGTATCTTGGGAGTGGAAAGGTTGCAGATTTTTTTCAGATTTTTTGCACGATGTTCAATAGGGAATCTGGACCAAAGACTGCTAATTCGATTTTTGTCTGTACCTACCCCTACGATTGAGCTAGGGGTTTGAAACTTTGCACGGTGCGTTCTTTCTAGACTCTTGTTAGTCTCTCAGTGCTGGAAGTCCGTGTAGGTGTTTAAACTATCCAATCGTCTAGCTTCCACTTCTTTTTTTTTTTGTTTTTGAACGCGGTCCCGTATCACGGCAACGGAAAGCGATACTCGGATCGTGGTTCTGCTGGATTTTAATTGGCGTGCGCGATGCATCATCATCGCGTGTCTCGTCCCATTTCGGTTGAACGTGCGAAATCCAAACACGACGACCCCCCCCCCCCCCCCCCGTTCACCGTTGTCACCCTCTTGCTTCTCATCGTGTTCCATTTTCCGGTCGCGACTCGCCCGTTATCCATTTTACTCATATTTCATTTCACAGCAGCATGCGAAACATGGAAATGGAGACCGAGAGGGGCGCGCAGCTGAAAGAAAAATCGAACGTTCCCCGTCGCTGCGGGGCGGCTGCAAAGGCTTGGGCGTCCCTTCGTTTCACCGGGTGGCTCAAAAGTCTCCTGTTTTCTTTCCCCGAGTTGCACGGGTCCTGTCTTCATTACAGCGCAGCTAGAACCCCTAAAAACGCGTTAGGGTCGTGGCGGGTGGGTACAGCAGTCGCAGCAGGGTCGGGGATATCTCGAAAGACGATTCGTTTTCCCGGGGAAGCCTATCGGCGGACCATCGATTTCAATCATACGCGACTCTCGCAGAACCTGTTTTTCCCGGGCCACGCAGAGAATTCCCGGATTCCATTACGGCGCTCTGTGTTTTTCGGGGCAGGGGGCCGTCAGGCTCTCCCTTTTTGCCTGATGCTTTTAATGCTCGTACCTCATTCGTTCAGAATAAAGGAGCGCGTTCATTGGACAATATTACGAGAGGGATTCGCGCCCGTCAAAATGATGGAGTGGCCCACCAGCCAGACGAACTCTTCTGCAGTCAGAATAATCAGTCTTCCTGGCTGCTTCCGCTTCCAGCCGCCCCCTTTCTCGGTTTCGCCTCCGCGCCGCGTCTCCTCCTCGTCTACACCCTCGCTCGCCGTCGGTCCCTCCTTTTCCTTCCATCCTCCGTGCTATTTCCGCGACGTTGTGCTAAGAGTGTGCTCCACGGTTCGATGTAAAATGCAAAGTTAGATGTTTTTTTGATCGAGAGGGATTCCTGCGGCTCTTGGCCTCTCTACGTCCTGTCTAACGACCCTCGGCCATCCTATTGCATTTGTTCAACGATGGTCTTGACTTCGCAAGTCCTTTTGGGTAGCTGGATTCGGATCTGGTGGCTCTTGCACCCACAGTCCTAGACCTGAAGTCTTTCGTAGCCTACGACTTGGATCTAGAGTCCGAGTATTGTGCTACGGGTCCTGTACCTGGACCTAGAGCCCCAAGACTAAGACCTAGAGTTCGCAGCCCATGCCTAGACCTAGTATGTTTAGTGCCCTAAGTGTCCCAGCCTCCTAGAACCTGAACATGGGGTGCGTGACTCAAGCGTCCAAAGGTAGGATGATACGTTTAATTTTTTTTTTAACAAACTAACCTGCCGATTTTCTTGAAACTTCTGGGACACTTGAACACATATTTGAGACACGTCTACAATTTTTTTCACGAAAAAATATTTAACGGGATCGGAGATACGTGAACATTTGTGTCTTTTGGGGGGTCTGGTTTTAAAAGGCCTGAAATCAGGGCGACGCATTCGATTTTCTTTTAGACAAACTGCCGAGCCGATTTTGTTGAAACTTGTAGGATATTTGACTGTATATTTAAGGTATACGCACAAATTTTTTCTTCGAAAAATATGCAGCAGGAACTGAGGTACGTGAACATTTGTGTTTTTCGAATTTTTGGACCTTGCGTCGTGAAAACTGAAAAAAGGACCGTAACACTGATCTAATGACATCCGTAACGTTGCTTCTAGCTTTACCGAGACCGAGGACTCAATTTTTTCCCAGATTTAAATAAACAATTATGTTTTTGCGGCATCGAGTATCCTCCGGGCGGAAAATTTCTTTCTGAAAAATCCGAGGCTGATTTTTCTACGAGTCGTTTCTCCATATTTCCGGGGCCGTGTTTTTCCCCACGGCATCGCAACCCTCTCGAGTATTCTAACGGATGCAAGATGCTCGCTCGTTTGGCAAACAAATCGCTGGTCCGTTTTCCTCGCGGCGGTTCGAACAGCCGCAATTTTCCACGGCATCCCCCGGTCTTGGGATGAACGTTAATTCTTAATTTCTTCATTTTCTTTGGTACTGCCTTGCGTTAGGAAAACATATCTCCTCGAGGCTGTTCTTTCCGCAACGAAACAATTGCCGGAACATTGCGAGCGAGCTGAATAAACGGGCTGCCGAGCGTTCGCGAGTTTACAGTCGGCTCTGAGAGGAATATCATGGCGCATTGATTAATATTACATTCGATTCGCTAGCTCGACACGACCATTCTCCGTGGCAGTCATTCCTACCCTTTAACACCAGCCCTGACGACCCCCCAAAGACATCTTAATCTGATTTCTCTCTACTTAAGCGATCAAGTGAATTTCTTTTAATTATAAAACTGCAATTCGACCACTATTTGTTCGCTTAGAGTGTTCAGCAAGTCTGGATGAATCTCAAGCAATTTTTATTAACCCTCATCAGCACCCCCAGAGCTAATGTTCTGATTTCTCTAAAATTTAGAATTGCGAGTGGACCTAAAAATAGATGAGTCAACCGAGGAATTAGATTCATTGTCGAATCGTGACTGCATCGGCCGATCCGTGCTTTTCCGAGGTTTCCAATCTGTTTGCGTTGTTTTCGCAGTGAAAGCTTAATGCCACTGGCGTTGTTATTTATTGTCGATGGTTTTATTATTCGTGCTGCCTCCTTCCCCGTTTCCACTTCGAAGGAACCACATCCTGGGGGTGTCTGACGTCGCTCGGTTTCCGACGATGTATATTTAACTCACCGGGAAAGGGTTCGTCTCCACTGTTCACCGGCAGCCGATGCACCGTTGAAATGAGTTACGCAAATGCGAATCGGCAGGTCGCTAAAAATTCTTCCCATAATTTTCTTTGCGCCGTCGCGGTTCCACGTGAATTCCAATTTCACTACAAAACGCTACACCGAAAGAGAAACAAAAATGATATAGACCCATTAATGGGCTTGCTCTTGTATGCCGGCCGTGTAATGAAGTATGCAAGGAATAATTTTTCGTTTCATCGTGAAATAACTCGCCGAAGTTACCGGGTTCTTTCCTTTCTCGAATTTAATTTCGCAACGGGATAAGCTTTCGGGTTTCCACGGTGGATGCTCGTTGAACTTCAAGGGAAGTCGAACTTCCGGAATTCCGGTTCTACCGCGGCACCGCGTAACGGAAAACCGACATAGAAATAGCGACCACTAAATACACCATAGTGCTCGATCAAATTTTGACACACTGCTTCCTTTTCCCTGTCCCAAACAATTTTCAATCAATAGCTCACCCACGGGCATATGATCGAATATGTCAAAAACTATTGGTTCCAGTGAAATATTTTGCAGAAAACCTGTTAAAAATTGGATTTTTCAATTGGTAATGGCAATTGGTCGATGGTAGGCGTTTTTTTACCCTAACAATAGTAGGCGTAGATCGTTTGTCAAGCTTCCCCGGCCGCAAAAACCCCGAAACTACCAGAATCTCGATGTTTTCTACGTCTGAGGGGACAGAGAGCATTAAAGGCACGGAATATACATTGACTACAGATGAACCCTGGCCGGGCAAGATTGCTTCTGCGAAAGACTGAGCCCGCGGTCGTTACTTTGACTATGCACTTGCCCAAAGCGGCTTTCAAGAGGCGAAATAACTGCTCCAAGGGGTAGTTTCTATCCCCTTTTGATGGCTGGCCCTCGAACAAACCGTAAGTGCTGGGACTGAGAACATTACCATAACCTTCCGCTACTTGTTGCCACTGATAGGAACCCCTAACCCCTCGTCTGGCTATGGCTCCGTGCACTGGGTCACCGAAGTAACTAGAATTCCCAACGTGATCGACAAATCTCCATGTAATGTCAAAACTCACCGACGTAAGGGTGCGAGAACCGAACGCCCAGACATAGAACGATACGTTCGATTTTTTTTTAAACAAACTACCGAGCCGATTTTGTTGAAACTTCTGGGACAATTGAACACGTGTTCAAGGCACGTCTACAGATTTTTTCAACTGAAAATATCCATAAAAAACGGAGATACACGAACATTTGTGTCTTTTAGGGGGTATGGTCTTTGAAGGCCTGAAATCAGGGCGACACATTCGATTTTTTTCTAGACAAACTGCCGAGCCGATTTTGTTGAAACTTGTGGGATATTTGACTGTATATTTAAGGCACGTCTACAGATTTTTTCAGCAGAAAATATCCATAAAAATCGGAGATACATGAACATTTGTGTCTTTTGGGGGGTTTGGTCTTTAATGGCCTGAAATCAGGGCGACACATTAGATTTTTTTTTTAGATAAACTACTGAGCCGATTTTATTGAAACTTCTAGGATGTTTGACTGTATATTGAAGGTATACGTACAAATTTTTTCTTTGAAAAATATGCGACAGGAAGGGAGCTACACGAACATTCGCGTTTTTCGACTTTTGGGGCCGTGTGAAGTAAAAAATGAAAAAGGCGCAGTACCTCCACGCTAGTTGTATACATTGCGAGGACAGCGATGCCAGCAGCGATTAGGGATCGATTAATCTCGGTTAATCGCCCTCGTTCGCCATTTAAATCGCTCCCTTTGCAACACAGCAGACAGCAGCAATTCCCCGGTAAATTGCAGTTGACAATTACACGGTCATTACACGCAATTCCCGGTGGCTCCCCTTGTAAGAATCACGGGGAAGGTTGCGTTACAACTTCTGCTTCGCCTTATAACACAATGCATCGGCGGAGTTTACAGTTTCTGCAATCCATCCGGCGCTGCTTACCCGTTGAACACGTTCAAGTTTTACTCGCTGCAAGTTCCCAGCTAATAGATTCGAGCATACGTGCCCCGAAAGTAGTTCGAGCAAGTTTCCGCGCCGGGCATTGCAATGAAACAACAGCTGCTACGTTCTGTCTCGCCTCCGCCATCCCCATTCGGTCGTTATTAAATTAAACAATGGCTAGGTGTTTTTAGCATATTTTCGCCGTGAGCTCGTTATCGCTGCAACCCGGTGAATTTGCGTGAAATAATAACGCCGCTGCATTAACGAACAGGGTTTCGTCAATTTTACAACAGCTAGATTATCGGTGGGGGGGAGACGGGGATTAATCCTGACGAAGTTTCGCGCTATTTTTTTCTCTTCCACCCCCGTAGTCCCTCTGCTCGAAGTTTCCTATTAACGCTCGTTTATTTATTTAACGTTTTTCGCGCGCGGCCTCGCTTCTCCTCCACCTTTCTCCTCTCTGTCTCACAATTTCTTTCGCCGCGATTTTCTTCTTATCTGCCCCCTACCACACCTCCGCCTGAATTCCCGAGAAATTAAGGTACAACTTTAATTGAGCCTTTCCACGGCTGCTCGCAGCTGGCGACCTTATTATCGGCATACAGTATAATTAAACCATCTGCATCCTTTTAAGTGGCGAGCGAGAGAGTGTTCCCGTCATTTTTCGACGAACTTCGACGAACCCCTGTTCCCGTCCTGTTGAAACTTTTCAATTAAAAACGATACCGGAACTTCGTCGCTCGAGCCGAAGTCGAGGCGACTCCAACGGCGAAAAGAAATATTTCGGGGCGAGATGCTTGTCGGGGGAAAAAACAAACTGGACTCGCCGATCGCGAGTGTCTTGGGGGGGAATGATGCACGAGCTTTTCAAAAAACCCGGGAAAAGTGGTAGACAAGCGCCAAATTTACGACCCCCACGCCCTCGAGAATTTATCGCCCGGTAATTGGCAAGGTGGAATCGGAATAAGAACCCACGAGAGGAACCTATTGGCGGAGCCAGCCGCCACGGTCGGTCCGAAACCCGAGAAATTCGGGCTGTCGCTGGCGTAATATGTTCGGGAAACCTATAAATAATCAATTACATTTATTTCTTAATTTGTTATATAATCTCCCTCTTCTAGAAATCCAGGGTTCGTCAAGCAAAATATGACTCGAGGTGCCTCCTCACATCTTCTACAAAATGTTTTATTTCTCAAATGAGATGCTGCAGAAATCTGAAAAGATGATAGTCTTTCACTTTTTGTGAGCTGTGCTAGCCCAAGGCTTCTCGATAATTCTTGCATACTTAATTTCGGATCAGCTTCCGCTAGAGATTTTAGGGTGTCATTGTCAAATACAACTGGTCCTCCAGAACCTTCCGAACCAACGTTGACACTTACGATACATCTCCGTAAACATCGCAAATTTCCTTTGTTGCTACAAATCCCGCACTGAGAAACTATGCAACGACGAATACGATCCCCGGAAGGTACGGACGCCGCCATTTTATCGCATAGTTGTGAAAAGAGATTATTTCGAACACAGGCTGCCGCATCACCGAAAACTGTAAAAGAATACGTGTTTCCTCTTCGACGATCGGTACAAATTCTTGATTGCAAATAATCGATTGGGTACGGGTAACGTTTAGAGACGCTGAAACAATTGTCTAATGAGCGCGACACATCGTGCAATCATCGGCTCGACGCCGATAGCTCCGCCGTGACGCCAAACATTGTCGAACCGAAGTCAACAACGGCAAACCGAAGGCAAACCTCGCCGATCGTCAAATTTGCGTAAGAACTTGGCGACGCAGGCACGGTCGAAGAATTTCTCTCGCCACTCGAAAGTGCAACTTCTCGTCCCGAACTTCTGCCCGGGACTTCATCGTTCGAAACTCGGGCCTCTCGGTTACGTCTTCTTGGCGAGCGACGAGGCTCGTTAAGGATGCTCTAATTGCCGCGTAACGCGCGCGGGGATTGAAGTGTCGTCGCGATAATAATTTTACGGTCCCTTTCCCCTCCGCTCGATATCTCTCTTTGTACGTGCATGTGGGTGTGTGTGTGCGCGCGACACTGCGAGCGAACCCGTTCGGGTATCGCCGCCAGGCAGTTTTTATGGGATCCCATGGTATCGCGGAATATTCAGCCGGGGCACACGCACACCCCCGTAAACTCGCGCTCCGAAGTTGCCCCGGGTAACGGCGCCCTAAAAAGCTTCTGCTGTTTTGTAAAAGTGGACTGAAAGTTGTATTGGCCGACGGGCCGGGGAGATGTTCGTTTATTCTTCGGCGCGTCGCTTCGCCCGCTTTACTGCGACATGAAAGAGCAGCCGGCGAGCGACGATCATGCCGCGGAGGGATCTAATTCTAATGGGACTTTAAAGTGAAATCTTAAACTGCCACGGCGCTGAAACTGTTACGCTCTTCTTAATTTCTTGTCTGTTTCAATTCCTTCTTGCCCCCACTTTCACAGTTTATGGTTCCTCGCAGAATACACGGGGAACCCCCTCTCTGTCGATCGGAGGATCAAAGGATTTCTCCAATAAAATGTGCATCTGAACGTGAAAAGCGAGGCGTCTAGATCCGTGGAGCTAGAACCGTAGGCTCAAATGTCAAACGGGATTTCAAGAACAACTGTCCACTTCAGAGAAAAATGTTATAACCCTTTCTTATTCTACTCTTCGAGAGCTATCGAACCTCAGAATTTTTATTCCATAATTAATATGCATCTTCTAGATATGTGTGAATCTATAACTTCAACAAGGTCCACGCGATGTTCGCGCATCTGCATCGAAGGTTAGGTGGACAGAAAAGAACGTCCAGGAAATACGAGGCGGAATCACGGTGGCGTAACTGTGGAATCGTAAACGCAGATAACTGGAAATTACTTTGCAGACACGTATCCACGGGTACGCGGACGCACACGACGCCATCAAATGACCGTGCATCGGCTGCCACGTCCTACGAGTACGTCTGGTGCGCGCAGGATTTCGTTCCGGCTTCGTAAACCGTTGTCGCAATTGCAGTGTCCACGAACCCGTGGCTTACCCTTCGACCCCGGCATCTTGCACCCCCCTCGTTTTATTTCCCCTCCGTATCCCGCGCCTCTGTCGTTGCGGTTGCGCTGATGACGCCGCACACCGGATCATCCTCCACGTTGCCGTCCTAGCTGCTGTCAGCTTATCGTGGGTCCCGCTTTATACCGCTCGCGTTTAATTCGTCCGCACCGGCTCGTCCAAAAATTGATATTAATTTCGATGTAATGCTTGTAATTGAAATCTATATCGCCGGGCGTGTCACGGGAACGCCATTTCCACCGAGATAATGCGCGCGTTCAATCAAACGCGCCGGTCTCTCCCCCGTTCAGCCCCGTTCGAAAAAGTAACAGCACGGTTATTACATCGATCGTTTCGCCCCTTGTGCTGTTTGGACACATTCGTCCTTACAAAAGCCCCATTTTCGTCGATCGACCGACACCGCGGTCTCGCGGTGCAATCGTCCCATTCAAAATAGATTTTCTGTATCGTCAACACTCACTGTCCCATCATCT
>CM052135.1:2159431-2214046 GCA_028454255.1 Halictus ligatus
GACTGCGTCTCGAGCTCCGAACTAACTTTCGCCGTTTTTCTACACTGTTACAGAACTCGAACAACCAAGTTGCAATTCCTGGACAGAATCAGGTGGCCCAGACGCAGGCGGAGACTCAAGGGGGACCGAACACGGTTCTCAGAGTTATCGTCGAGCAGATGGTGTACCCTATATCCCTGGACGTACTATATCAGGTGAGTTATGACATCAATGTCAATAATTTTCTTCTGTTCGTACAGGGTGGTCCGAAAGTCACCGGATCATTTTAAAACGAAACAATCCCTTTTTTCTTTAAATTCACCCTTACAAGCAAATTCGAATTTTAAATGCTCCGGTAAACTTGGACCATCTTTTGTATCAAGACTGATTAGGTGTACCTTGTTGCATAGTGATCGTGAAGGGCCAAATGGTGGCGAGGATACAGGGTGGTCCAAAAGTCACTGGATCATTTTAAAACGAAACAATCTCCTTTTTCTTTAAATTCACCCTTACAAACAAATCCGAATTTTAAATGCTCCGGTAACCTTGGACCATCTTTCGTATCACGAATGATTAGGTTACCTTGTTGTACAGTGATTGCAAAGAGCCAAATGGTGGCGAGGATACAGGGTGGTCCAAAAGTCACTGGATCATTTTAAAACGAAACAATCCCTTTTTTCTTTAAATTTACCCTTTACAAACAAATCCGAATTTTAAATGCCCCGGTGACGTTGGACCATCTTTTATATCAAGACTGATCAGGTGTGCCTCGTTTTATAGTGATTGCGAAGGGCTGAATCGTGGCGAAGGGGAGGGGGTTAGGTGTGCTTATCAGGGGTTAGGGTTTAATGTTAAAAAACGGTCGAAATCGTTCGGGAATAATACAGGATATGCAAAATTAATCGGATTTCGCGGCAATTCTCGCGAATTCGATTCTCGATTAATCGGATATTTCTCCCGGTATACTTCGGGGCCGGGCCGGCCGTGAATTACGATGGGGAAGAGTAGCAGCATATTTCGCGCGGTAAATATTCGCGGGTTCGGGAGAGAGAGAGAGATTTTTTTTTTCGTCCCGTCGCGTTTCCGTTAATGGAATATTAAATAATCCGCGAGCGCCGGCGATATGTTTACCGGTTCACCACATAAACGCTCGCATCTCTAGTCCCCCATCGATATCGATGCATCTACCCGAGCACTGAATAATGAAACAACGAACGGTTCCGGAACGATCCGAAGCTCGAAGAACTAATTGCACCTGCGAGGAATTTTCGCAGGTTTTTCCCGCGCACGAAAACCGCTCGACCCTTAACAATACAATATTAACGACGCCTTTTAATGTTTCAACGAGGCTGCATTTAGTCGGCTTTTATTATTATTATTTTTTTTAATATAACTGGAAAATGCGGTTGCACAAATATCTTTTCGCTCGACACCGAACCTACCATTGTCAAACGACCGGTTTCATATTTTTAAATTCGTTGAAATTATAAAAATTCATTTATGGAAAGCAGTGGAATAAATTTCCTTGTCCCAAGCATTTAGAAAATTATGGACAAACTCGATAAATTTAGACATTTTTATATCGCGATATTTACCAGATACTGTTAATGCTTGGTAGGTTTACACTTCGTGCCTACCTATCAGTGAATAATTATTACAATAAGAAGAGTGACAAGAGAGATCAACATTATTCAACTATTTGTCGTATGATAAAGTTCGTGTATTGATTTTTAGTGGTATCGGCGAGTGACATCGCGTGGAATAATTCACGCAGAAAATGGAAAGAATTCGTTGATTGAGAGACCATTGGAGGATTAAGGTTTCGTCGTAGAGATTGAAATTTTCGTTCGATTAATTATTTGAAAAGCTTACGGAAAGTTGTCGTTACGACGTGGTCCATTATTTGTACGAATTTGTACTGTTTTCCATTATTATCCGCTCGTTCATTAGAATATTAAGTGGCTTAATTTCTGGCACGTTGCGACCGTCCGACAGGTTTCATTTATTAATACGCCGAAATTATAACCTTCCACGGACTGTCGTTCAATTTTCATGCCGCGAGATTCGAATATTTAAACCTGGCTCCGCACGGTAGACAATCGGACCTGACAGTGAGCAATCAAATCAATTTTCGCGTTGAAAACGATCGGTGTCCATGGAAATAGAACTTGTTACATAATAACACAGCGAACTCCATTTTGCAATATTCCTTTCTACTTTCTTCCGATGGAGGATCGAGTTGGGTGTCAATTCTTGCGCTCAATTTTTATTTACTCTGCGCGCGAACAATTATACTAGTTGATATAGGCACTAGAAATTATTATAGAGTCACTAGAAATTATTATAGAGTCACTAGAAATTATTATAGAGTTGCCACGAGATAATATGCATTATATGAAACAAGTACTGTGCCAAAAAATTGTGATTTAAAAAATTGGGAAACGAAGCAAAGAAAAATTGTAGAACACACTTATATTTATTATTATTTACAATTCGATACGAAAATCAATTGAGCACGAATGCAGTAATCTGGCAATTAACAAAGCAAGCGTTTAGTGACTTTCGCGAACCAGAAGCGAAGTTGTAGATTTTTTTTTTGTCATGACAGTTGTGGAAGTAGCCTAATTCCCGCAGCGGGAGGGAAAACGAGCCGCGGAAGATTTAATAAAAGTTGCAGATTTCGCTGGTGACTTGGTTGCATAATAGAGAAACGCGGTGGAAACATGCAATTTTGTTCTGTAATCGTATCACACGGTTCACCGCGTGATCGCGATTTCGAGCGAAATTTTGCATTACAAATTCATAATAAGGAAACATCACCGGTCTAGCGATGAGAGAGAGGATTGGGGGGTGGGCGGGCGGTGGGGTGTGCAGGGGGTGGAATTACATATTTTCCGAATTACAAATTACAATTACAACGGGGGAGGGAATTATGTAACGAGCGGACGTTGTTAGTGAATTAATTCCACGTGACACGGTGCACGGATCATAAGCGCGATTCCGCCGCGATTAATTACGGCGCAACGGTCGATTAACGAATCGATTAAAATCGTGAAGCTGCCCGATTATGGTCCCAATTATCGTAACTCGGAACTGCGCTGAACTTTCGCTGTTCCCGTGCTATCGGCCGGGGCTAATGACTCGGACCTAATCAACGGTTAAAATATTCGGCTAAACCAGACCTGATCAGACTTTAATACAGCCGGAGGGTAATTAAAAATCAGCTGGGAATCAGATTAAAATCGAACGCGGTTCGGCCCCGTGACTCGCAATTAGGATTCCGTTTGATCCCTTTCAGGACACGCGAGGACAATTGAACTTGATCTAGGTCCTTGTAGCGACTCGGACAGGACCTAATCGAGGTCCTTATGCTGACTTCAGTATAGCCACATAACGACTGATTTCGACTAGGCTGATAGAGTCGTGAAATCGTACCATTTTCAGAAATGTTTCGCGTCCAAGATTTGTACGATTCAATCGACTAGATCATGCACAGCTATCGGTCGCTGATTAAGGCGAGCTTTCGAGAAGTATGGCAGGATAACCGGTGCGCTCCCGGTCCGAGTTGAGTGGCGCATAAATTTTTAAGCGCAACCGCTACGTCGTCGAATAATGTACCGCGTCGTGGCAAGGCCCCGAAAAAAACCCAGCCTTTCTTTCCGCCTGAATGTAGTGTGTTTTCATAGGTGACGCACGCTAAACGTCTCCCTTTCTGTCACTCTGAATATGTGCAAAGTAGCATCACCGTTTTCTTTTTTTTTTTTTTTCACGGGAAGAAACGCGCCGTGCACGCGATCTGAATAGAAACACCTGGGTTCGCGAAACTCTCTAACTCGAAACCTTCTCCGTCCACTATGCTCTTGAAGAGGCCTGCTTGTTTTATATTGACGGGCAAGAAGGAAAGCTGGATCCACGTCGAGAATGACCCAGGGTCATTGAAAAGTATGAGAAATAGTGGAGAACAGAAAGTAGACAATTTCAGTCCGCTGGACAGACACAGACTGCCATTACTGTATACAAATAATTCAATAAATAATCCAATAAATACAGATCTCCAATGTCAGGAGATCTGTATTTAGAATCAGTATTGATTAGAAAGTAGACAAATTCTGTCTGCTGACTGCCATCTCCATGATTACTGTATACAAATAATTGAATAAATAATCCAATAAATATAGATCTCCAATGTCAGAAGATCTATCTTTAGAATCAGTTTTGATTACACAACAGAATAAGGAAGGACCAAGGGAATCCTGCTTTTCGAAGGCTCCCTCGTTATATGCGAGGTAGAATTGCTTATAACGAGGGAGGCCTGGGAAAATGACCTGTTTCTTCACCGGTTCCTGAAACCTAGAAACATGAGAGCATACTCACAGCCAAGTGAATGTCTTGACCTCTGGATCAAGAGAAAAGACTACCCCCCGTTATAAGCAATTTCACCGGGACTTTCGACTGGCTTATATCGAGGGTAGCCCTCTTTCTCGTGCCACGCAACGTTGAAGTTGCTGGTCTTTTCTTCTACGCTTCCAGGCGTTGCACAACAACCGATTGGACCCCTGAAAATCATTTTAACACTAGATTTACAGGACCTGTCAAAATGACGGGTTCTAATATTTTTAATTTAATATTACTAATATTCTAATAATGCATACATGAGAAATTATCTAGCAAATTTATTTCCTTCGATTATATATTATTGTTTTTATGGAAAGCAGTGGAATAAATTTCCTGCAAATCATTTTAAGACTAGACTTACGGGACCCGTCAAAATGACGGGTTCTAATATTTTTAATTTAATATTACTAAGATTCTAAGGATGCATACACGAGAAATTATCTATCAAATTTATTTCCTTTGATTATATATTATTTTTTTTTATGGAAAGCAGTGGAATAAATTTCCTGCAAATCATTTTAACACTAGACTTACGGGACCCGTCAAAATGACGGGTTCTAATATTTTTAATTTAATATTACTAATATTCTAATAATGCATACATGAGAAATTATCTAGCAAATTTATTTCCTTTGATTATATATTACTTTAAAAATATTGCTAAAAACGTGGGTATCACGTACTCGTTATTTTTATGAAGTAACACAAAATAGTCGTTTTTAGTGTTCCATGAACCTAGTGTTAAGCAACCCAAAATACAAATGGCCGAAGGTGTCAGGTCTCCACCTTAGCCTAAAGTCGACTTGCCAATAACTATACTCCTGTCCTCGATGTGGGACTCTTTCAACGTGAATACCCGCCACTAACACCGATATCCAGCTCGGAGGTAGCTAAATCCATTCGGTCCTCGAATCAGCAAGACACTCTAATCTCTGTAGGGTGTCTTCGGTGGTGGCTGGTCCGGTGCGTGGGCGGGGGGTGGCAGGTTTCGACTTATCGATTATATTCGCAGGCTTAATGAAATGCTGGCCACGCGCACGGCCGCGCTTTAATTCACTCGAGACAGAAACGTCGACCGGTTCCATCTTCCGCAAGAACAACCAACAGTAATCCGGGCGCCGCGCATTAACGGGGGGGAACAGGTTTTAGATTGAAATTCCCAAAGATTAGAGGCGCGTTTCGTTGTCCGGCGTGTGTTGTTGTCGGCCGCGCGTACCACCGTTGTGTGCAACACGCGCGTTACACTTTACGCATGCCTGCTTTTTCGATAAGCGCAGAAGCGCGCGAGAGCGCTCCCAGGATTTCTCGTCGACGAATCGGACTCGAGGCCCCCGGGTCTCTACCGAGAGCCCTAAGCCGGTAATGGACCAGCTAGAAAACATTTCCGGATTACACGCCGGTGATTGCCTGCTGTTTGGCTGCGTAAGTAGGCTTACGCGGCGATTCTGCCATTCGCCGGGATTTACACGCAACTACGATCGTTTCGAAAGATTAGCCGATGCCCCGCCATCCTGCTAAGTCGATTTCTCCGGCTGTCCGACGGAAATGCTGACGCCCCGTCGCTGTGTGTACGCAAGTACATTGAAAAAGATCAGTTAGGGTCGACTTTTCTCGCGTCTGTCGCTCCTGGTTAATTAGAACCGTGCCTAGGTAGTTCTTGTTGAGGGTTAGGTGTTTTGAGTAGCAAGGAATTTGGACAACTCGTTGGTAACAATAGCTCGTAGTTTAATTACAACGACTGTACGAAGATGTAACTTAAATGAGGACTGGCTGAAGACTGGCTGAAGACTGGCTGAAGACTGGCTCAAGACTGGTTGTATACAAACAGAAGACTGACGACTCGCACGCAGAATTGTTAAAGGGATGTGAACTTGCTGACGAAGGTGGTAAATAGCATTGGGAGAAGTTAGGGGTGAGCGTTCAGAGATTGGCCAGACGCTGTCTGAAATTATTATGCTCTCGTGCCGGAAACTCGCATAGAAAATGGGAGGAGTCCCATCGCTGGGTCTCACGCGTCTTCGACTCTTAAGCTAATTTATTGCCTCCAGTAAGAGTGGTTGAAGTGATCGGGACTCAAATTTGAAAGACACTTTCGGGGGGTCAACATGCGGTGCTGGAAAGTCGCAGAAAATCTGGGACGAGTCCCGCCGCTTGGGGCTCTTAGGCTAATTTGTTGCCCCAGGTCGGCTGGTCGAAGATATTGGGACTCGGTGTCAAGATCGAGAGTCACGTTCGCCAGAAGCCATCCGGATGCTGCTTGCGCCTAAAAACGCAGGCTTTGGATCGAAGAGTGATGATCGGTCTGGCGTGAGGAGATGCTGCGATGAAATTCAGTTGGTGTTTAGTTTTATGGCTCCTCCCCGGAATCTATAAAACGGAATAATGAGGACGGTATAACCGGGACGTGACCCATTCTTTTAGCATTTTATGGGAATTGAATATAGTTGGACACTTGGCATATCCTGTAGCCGAAGATTTATGTTGTGGACGTGGATTAGTTCAGACATCAATGCGCTGGAGACAAATCTGGCCGATGTACACATCTCTTGTCTTGCAATAGGACAATGTCGCTGGAGTCCTCTGTTACGGTCCAATTAATCGAGACACCTAGGATTCCACGGCGATTCGTCGTCTGTGTTTAACTTCATGGTGTTCCCCGGGCCAATTAAACGCCATAAAGTGTTAGCTACAGCTGGCAAATGTACCTCCATCCCCTACACGCTGCTCGGTCAGGGCGTCCTACGCTTTTGAAAGCGAAAGAAGAAAGGGTGCAGTAAAGAGGAAGGTGTTCAGGTGCGCGCAGGGTTCTCAAACTGGCGCTATGAAAACTTGGTAATCCGAGGGGGTAGGGGGTGGGGGGAAAGGCGCTATTAGTCAGTGTCGGAGGCCGCTTTAAAATTTCTAATGATCCGTGAACTTAACGAAATGTATCCGTTGAAGGGGTCATTGATCGCGGAAACTTTTAATGGCGGCTTTTTTCTCGTCCCCTGGCCTCTTTTATTCTTTTTTCTTTTTGCCACGAGGAATACCAGGCAACCGTATAGTCTCGGCTAGCTCCGCGTAACCGGCAGTTATTAAGCGACGGAGATTAATGCACCCCGATGGATTCAGAAGTTTGCGTCCGCGGTGCACTGGCGGTGTATTTTCAATCGAGTCCGGTGCAATAACTCCGATGGAGCATCAATCAGCGTTTCCCCAATTTTTTTCGGGATTCCGGGACGCTGCCTTATGCCAGTCCAGATGATGGTTGATCGATAAACCCCACCGTTGGTCCGTCTACTGGCCCCCCCGACTCCTGCCTTTGTGTTTGCTGGTTTTGATCCTTGCGGAATGGACCAATTGATCCTCGCACGCCCCAATAGTGGAGCCCTCTTTATGAGACTTATGATAGATCCTGAGGACACTTATGATAGTGTGGCTATTGCGGCTAAATCATAGGGAAACACGGCTGGAAAGTCGGTGGGTCTGACTCCTCAAGAATTTTAGGGGTTAACTACCTCCTGGGAGATCGAGGATCCAATATCGATCTGTCTGGGACACATGTTTTATGATTCACCTATGTAATTTGAGGAATAATGAGGACCAGCGACTTTCGGAAGCTGGACTGGTAATTTGTGACCTAGATATTAACCTGGACCTGAAGAGAGCCATCATGTATCTCTAGCCATCTTCCAGATGCTGTGTGGTCTACAAATTAATCTGAAGAGAGCTATCATGATCTCTAGCCCTGTTCCAGTCACTTTGTGACCAGATACTAACCTGGACCTGAAGAGAGCCATCATGTATCTCTAGCCCTCTTCCAGATACTTTTTCAACTAGACACTAACCAGGACCTGAAGAGAGCTATCACGATCTCTAGCCCTCTTCCAGATGCTGTGTGGTCTAGAAATTAATCTGAAGGGAGCTATCATGATCTCTAGCCCTGTTCCAGGTACTTTGTGACCTAGATATTAACCTGGACCTGAAGAGAGCTGTCTCTAGCCCTCTCCCAGGTACTTTGTGACCTAGATATTAACTTGAACAGAGCTATCACGATCTCTAGCCCTCTCCCAGGTGCTTTGTGATCTAGGTATTAATCCGAAGCGAGCTATCATAAACTCTAGCCCTGTTCCAGGTACTTTGTAACCTAGCTATTAACCTAGACCTGAAGAGAGTTATCTCTAGCCCTCTCCCAGGTACTTTGTGACCTAGATATTAATCCGAAGCGAGCTATCACAAACTCTAGCCCTGTTCCAGGTACTTTGTAACCTAGATATTAACCTAGACCTGAAGAGAGCTATCTCTAGCCCTCTCCCAGGTACTTTGTGACCTAGATATTAACCTGGACCTGAAGAGAGCTGTCTCTAGCCCTCTCCCAGGTACTTTGTGACCTAGATATTAACTTGAACAGAGCTATCACGATCTCTAACCCTCTTCCAGATGCTTTCTGACCTAGATATTAACCCGAAGAGAGCTATCACGATCTCCAGCCCTCTCCCAGGTACTTCCTGATCCAGATACCCACACCAGAGCTCTAGCCTAGCCCTAGCTACGCTTCTACGAAAATTCAGTATCGACTGTCCTGGTGTGCCAGCAGCAGCCACGCAAGTCAAGGCTTCCAAGTCCAAGTTCAGGGTCACCATTCGCGGATGAAAGGACCGGGACACGATTGTCCTGGTTAAAGTTCGGGACGGAGAGTCGCGAGGAAGAAAGGGAGCATCAGAATTGCCGGACTGCCATTCGACTGAGCGTTCATTCATCTCACGGAGGAGGCAACAGGGAAGGGAAGGGAACTATCGGCTTTCGAGGCGATCAGTTACCCGCTATGAAAAACCAGGCCTCGGGTTACGAGCGATGTTACAACGGGAACGAACGAACGAAAAAAGAAACACAACGTATACTGACGCACACGGTGGAGAGGGAGGAAGAGAGACAGGGACGATGGAGAAACGGAAGAGAGGTGCACAAGAGCATTATTCCGTACATGGCAATTCGTGCTCGGTACGAGTTCGTTCCGTAAATCGGATTATACAGTCGGGGTGGATGGAGGGTCGTAAAACTATCCGGCCCTCGAAACCAGTCGTTTCGCCGGTGTAATTTCTCTCTGTACACATCTTCTTCTCCGTTCTCTTCTTTCCGGGCTCCTTGGGGCCATTCGACGCGTTCAAGATGGCCGGCCGCACACCTTCACGGGACGGACCCCGGGGTCAGGAATGTAAAACCGGTCGTAACGTTCCGTCAAAGAACGTAAACGCGGACGGGAGGGGGGGCCGGGGGCACCCTTAACGTTTACGTCTCTGGTCAAATCGAGGAATTCTTGTTAGGGCCACGCTCTCGCGTAAACGCATCGACCTGTCTGCCGACGCCCTTTCGCCACCTGGCCCGAGCCTCCCCTTATTAAACACCCTTGCCCTCTGCAACCTTTTAGGGGTCTCCTAGGCTGAATGGTGTCGTTCGGACTTTTCATTTCCTCTAATTTCGTTTCCGTGTTACTGCGATACTCAAAAATACTCGATCACAGTCTTTGCCCGTGCACATCTCCATAACCGGTCGTCCGATTCGCTTGAAATTTTGCGGACACCTTCCAGAGACGTCTAATTTTGATTACAGGTTGGACGTAAATCGATATTTGCGAAATTAAATTTTTACGATTTTGAAGCGTACCTTTTTTCTGCAGAAATAGATGTTCCGTCTTTCGGATGCTGTCATTTTTTTAGTTTTCGTTATTTCTTGATTTTCTTTTACTTGTATGATAGCTGTACTCATTCGCTATCAATATTTAAATTTGAAAAAATTTATTACAAATGTGTACAATGATTGGATTTATGAAAACCATGAAAACACATATTTAGGGGAACTGTTTTCGTTAAACCTCTGTAATTTTGGACAGAATTACAATTTCGGTATGCAACAAATTTTGATGGACTTCTTTAGGATGGATAAATAACGTCACAAAATTTCAAATTGGTACGTCCGTTGGTTCCGTCGCAAAAAATTCGCGGATATCGGCAAACGGGACTGAAACTCGGGTGAGGTCGTTAGGGATTGGAATGTTACGGAATTATTGATGATTTCTCAATCACCGGAAAGACGAAATTGTTATTGTGTCCCTGTAGTTTGTGTTATTCGATTCGGAGGACCATTCAGGTTGCAGGCCACCCTCGAACGTCATCCTGTCCGCTCACGCCACCCCTTTTCATGGTCACCGTTGTACAGCGGCGACGCGGACGCTGTTGTACATATTGATTGATGTAACAGTTATTAATTCGCGTTCTCGATTATCGACGCGCGGTATCTACAACGCCGGTGCCTCCGTAATGCAATAACGTGCAATAATAGTAACGTAATTTCGCCCGTGTCGACGTCGACGATCCGCCATTATTCATGATGTACACGCGGCAAACGACACAGGGAATACGACATTATGGTTTCGGCTAATCCTCCATCGACCCTCCCGCGACCGAGTTTTTGCTCCGCGAGACCCTCGCAATCTTAAAAGATTAATAAATTATTTCTGTCCTTAATCGAATTTTTACTCTAATTTCGATTGCGGGGCAAAAAATATGTCCATCTCTTCTAAATTGCAAGATCGTGATGCATTTTTAAAACCAGACTCCGTCTCCTTAATTTCCAATGACTTAAAGTTCAATAACCTTCATTTTACCTTCAGTGTAATAGGAAAAAGGTTCTGGAATTCTCACATTTAATTTTATTACTCTTTTCGAAGCTTATTGCTTCTTCGTCGAGGGAAAAATTATTTCTGCACCTGTAAAAAATGGAAAACATCATCTGGTACGCTTAAGCCTAAGTTCAGCGTTATTGGGGTTGAAATTTTCGGCTAGTTTTTTCCGCGATTCCTCAGTGATTATTCCGACTGAAATCGCAAGAATTAGGTCGAAAGATCGTTCGGAAAAATGTTCGGTAAAATTACGCCGTTGTCGCCCGAACATTTCTCGACTACGCGCGCGCGCGCTCGCTCTCTCTCTCTCTCTCTCTCTCTCTCAACACACGAGCCTTTGAGGTCTTGATTTCCCACGGGATTTTTCGCGGCAGCGTTGGCTGTGTCCGTTGAAAAGTTGCTGGGCGGAAAAAAACCACGAAGGGTAGCGTCGTGGACCGCATATCGACGCGGAAATTATGGTGATCCAATCCGAGAACCGCGTGTAACTTATTTTTAATGGATCTCCGCGGGAACTCTAATTTCTCTAGCTCCCGGTGCAAAAAAGTGTTCGATCGGAATTGAAACCGGACCGGGAAAGTCATTCTGTATGATTTTTTAAGTTCCATGGTTCGGCGTTCTTGTATTTCTTGCCAAATATCCGGAAACAAAAGCTATAGCTCTCCCCGTCACCCGCCACCCCACCAAAAAGCGATATCAAATAGCCTGTCACCGATAGCAAACTGTTTCGAGCAGACGAAATAACCGTCGACAATAATTAAACAAAACCACGCGTAGGCGCACACGCGCACGCATACTAGCGGGCTCGTGCGCGCCTCTGGCGAAAGAAACGTCATCGATTTTCTGCAATTCATAAATATAATCCGTCCACCCGTCAGGAAATTCGTCGGATTTCCCGGAGCCGATTCTGCTAACGCTGTAATTAATTGTCGATATAATTAATTATGTCGAATATCCTATCGCGGACCGTTTAACCTCGAAGCTTTCAATTATTTAGAGTGCTCGTTGTCGTGGGTTTTCTGTAACCTTCAGTTCCTGTCGGCGTTACTAGCAGAAACGACTCCGAGTATTATTTAAAGTCCAAAATATATGTGAACAGTTTCCTTATTAAGTGATTGCAAACACTAATCTATATCGCCAGTGAGTCAAATTTGAAGAATACAATAGGGGGAAGGAATGCACTTTTAAATGCATTTTGTTCCAACTCGATAGCTCAATCAGTTCTCGAGATATCAGGCTTCGAAGTTTGCGCTGTGGACGTTAGGTCTATAGATGTAGCGTGTACTGCTATTAGTGATAGCACGCTAACGTCCTTCGCTAGCGCGCTGACTAACGCGAGACGGAGGGGGTTAGCGTGAGCGTGCGAGTGAGACAGCGAGAGTGCGGAACTGAAAATCATGGTTCTCTTTACCCAACGATATCTCGGGAACCGGAAGTGGTATCGACATGAAACAAAATGCATTTTAAAGAGGAAGCTTTACCGCTCCGAACGCGGCTTGTCTAATAGCTCTGCCTTCGCTAGTTTCTAAATAGTCGCTGCGCAAAGTTTCAACACATTTTCCGCTCGTATTTTACGGAATGTTACGACAAATGCATAACTGTTCGAGATAACATACTCTACGATGCTTCCTTTAATTAATCGCTGTTGATCGGTAAAGGTGAAGGCACTTTTCTTCTCATAATTCAGCGGTGCATGACAATTTGATACGCCGCTTTCGTAGCGAACATTTCCGTCCGCGATTAACACTCGGAATTCATCGCAACGAGTCGGTGAACGTCGACGAAGAAGGGTCCCGTGATTTTCGGTCGAGCGGCCGCGCACACGTACACATACACACACGCACACAGTACGGAAATGCGACCGACAAAAATTCAAATGGCAAAATCGAAGCGTTGTCATCGTATCAATGGCTCCGCAGAAACACGTTTCGCTGCTCCCCGTTTTTCACGTTTCACCGGTGGAAATCATGCGAACTGTTATCGTGCGTTTTCGGGGGCGAGAATCGACGGGAGGATCGCGACAATGGCGAGTATCCGCGCGTGTTTCGATAGAACCGGTGTGCGACCGCCAACCGTTTGAATATTTTTTAATCGACGAGGGAACTGCAATAACGTGACTCTGGGGGACCATCGTTTAACGCAAAAAAAAAAAGAAGAATGGAGTGAGACACCTAACCTAGAACTGTCAGGTTAGCGTGCAGGTTTAATTAGAATGCGGCGTTCGTACAATCAGGTTAAGGCTAATTCGGGATGTGCTAATTCAGGTGTGCTAATTGGAGGCAGCTAAATCGGATTTGCTCATTCTGGGTACCTAATTCAAGGCAGATAAATCAGGTGAGGCGATTCAGGGGGGCTAATTCAAGGCAGCTAAATCGGGCGAGCTAAGTGTGGGTAATTCGGGGGTGCTAATTCAGGCGAGCTAATTCAAGACAGTTAAATCAGGTGAGCTAATTCAAGGCAGCTAAATCGGGTGAGCTGATTCTGGTTAATTCGGGGGTACTAATTCAGGCGAGCTAATTCAAGGCAGCTAATTCAGGAGGGCTAATTCTGGGTAATTCGGGACTGCTGACTCAAGAGAGCTAATTCATGGGAGCTAATTCTTGGCAGCTAAATCGGGTGAGCTGACTCTGGTTAATTCGGTGGTACTAATTCAGGCGAGCTAATTCAAGGCGGCTAATTCAGGGGGGCTAATTCTGGGTAATTCGGGAGTGCTGACTCAGGAGAGCTAATTCAGGTGAACTTGCGTTTCAAACGAACCTATGTCCAATTTTGAGCGAGTCGAGTTAGGGTTTGAGCTAATTCATGGGGGCTAATTTAGGCTGAACTTCTGACGCAAAATCTACGTAGTCTCTGGCTGTCTGGATCCGATTTAAGTTTGTACTGAGCTATTTTTAGGGGACCGGTCGTTAATCTTCGAAGTTCACTTTTGGCCACATTGTTTTTACCCGAGGATTCGAGATACGATTATCGAAGGAGGCAGGTCGATTTTTTATCCGCGAACGATGCCGCTTAAACTTCCGCGGGCCTCGGTCCACGGAATTTACAACTTCGCGCGGCCACGCGATCGTCGTAAAAAAAAGGAAGGGTGGTGTACTTTCCGGCGAAACGCTTCGGAAAAAACAAACAAACAACCTGGGAACAAAAACCGAAGGATTTGCCGGTTCCGCGGGTGGGAGAGAGACAGAGAGGAGAGGAGAGAGGAGCGCGAAAGTTTTTCGCGCGCGAACAATCATCGGGGACGGAAAGCGCGGACGTAAATAGAAGCTCGGTTGAATAGCACACGGCCCGGTCTCGGGAGCGAAACCGAAAAAAAGGTGATGTAAAAAAATACCGAAATTTGTCACGCGAACGCGAAACACCGACCGGTATTTGCGTTAATAACGAGCAATAACGATAATGGTCGTACCGGTCGGTTTGCAAAAATAAAGAAAATGCTGCAGAGAGCTTTCTCCGGTATCTGAGCTTGCTCACGTCCACCATCTTGTAGTTTTCTAGTCAAATTAATCTTATATACCGGCTAATTCAAAAATAGAACCATCCATTTCACGCAGTTGACCGAATTTTGGGACACCCTGTATAATGCAGGCTTTCTCTTGCTGAATTGCTTCAATATTTTATATTTTATTCTGTACGCACATTGCGCGTAACAAAATAATTTAGAAACAAATTCTGTTCGCCAGCTGGTTCACTTGTAATCAATTCTTTCCGTTGACTCTGCTCGCTTTTTGGAATTTTTGCGCACAGAATTTCCGACAAAATGATGAGCGTTTTGACTGCGGGCCGAGTCGGGAAGAGGTCGGGATCGGGCCGGGTCGGGTTCCCGAAAATTTCGAGATCCCCGAAAGAATCGGGTCTCCCGAAAATTTCGAGATTCCCGATAAGTACGAGGATCTCGAAATTTTCGGGTACCCGTCCCGAGGCCGAAAAAATTTCGCGTTCCCGACCCGACCGGATATTTCGGGTTCTCGCGCAGCCTTGCTAATTACCAGGACGCGGTTTAAAAATCGTGGGGGGGGGCGAGAGTGTGTCGCGCGTGAGCAAATAAAGCCTTATAAAAATGCATGTCGCGGATCGAGGCGAAAAATGTGTGGAAATGCGAATGGAATCGCTAGGCGCGTAAGAGGACGGATTTGCGGGGGTGGAATAGATCGCTAATGCAGCCAGTATCACGCATTTTAGCTTCCATCGAATATTCAATATCGCGCTCCGCGGATCAAATGAAGAATTTATTTTCACGTAACGATCAATCGGCGGGATGAAAACCGAAGGAAAACGATCGGTCGGGGCAAGAAAAAAAGAAAAAAGAAAAAAAGCACAGAAGGAAAGGCTTCCGGGTCGTTAGTAATCCTTATCTGCCAGTCCCGGGGATCTCCATATTGGATCTTGCGCGCGTCATTACCGTTTTCATATCGTTCGTCAATTTATTTGTTTCCCGGGTCGAATATTTCCTTGTAATTGTCTTGGCGTGCGCGCTGTTTGATCTTGGGATAATATTCTTTCGGAGAGGTTAGGCGAATTCGTTTAGCCGATGAAAATTGAACGGGGCGCAGTCGATTAGGGGATATCGGCATCGCGCGCACGTTTGTTCCGTTAACGGATTTACTTGAACGCAAGTTTGCGAGGCTCGCCGAAGAGATTTGAACTAATGACGTTCATTAGGTATTCGCGGTGATTTTCGCTCGGCGAGGAGAGCGAGCGAGCGAGCGCGCGCGCACGGCGAATCAATTAATTCGAATAATTCTCGTAATTGCGCGGGGATTATAGAATTTTAAGAAGCTTTTGTGGAGATACCACCGAGCACACACCGGCGCGACGCTGCTTTGTTTTGCGCGCACGGACTTTTGAAAACCCTCGTCGAGGGATAATTGCGAGGTCGCACACTCGACTAATTCGATCAATTTATCGCGGCGGGCGACCGTTAAATAAATTCTCCGCGCTATTAAACAAACGTTTCGGTCCTTCCCGACGAGCTTTATCAATAAACGTTAATTGTAATTTTATAAGCACGGCAACGCTGGTTGTAATTACACTGTCTTCGCTCTGGCGCTCGAGGGGCTGCGAAACTGTGGACGGGGCTTGTTCTGGGCGTGCCTAGATGAGTCACCGGGCGTCACGTGACTGTCCCCGCTGTCCCATTGGCGCGGCTGGCGCGAGGCCCCGCCCCGGAGGCGGGAATGAGTCGTCTGGAGGGCGTGCCAGCAGAATCCTGTCTTTACAATCGTACTGTTCAGTCTAGTCGAGTTTATTGCAGCGAGGGAAACTATTATTTTTGAAGCACTCTGTTCAGCTTGAAATATTTTTGTAAAAATCAATGTGATCTTCAAACCGTGCAACCTGTTCGCAGTAGAATTCTCGAAAGATTTCTATCGTTTATTTCAAACTGTGCTTTGGTTGTTCTTGTTTGAAACAATAGTGTTAAAAATGGGTGGGAGTAGTTCGCGAAAGGATCGATGCAAATAACCCGAAGCGTCGTAGGGGGGGGGGGGGGGATGAAATTTCGAATGGTATCGCCCAACATTCGCAGTCATGTTCAGCATCGAGCCCCGGGGCTAATAATCGCGCATGGTCTCCGCCGAACACCGGCGTCATTGTCATGAATTTTGCTGTGCGGGAGTGGTCGAACGATTGCATTAATAATACCAGGCCGTATATTTGTGCTGGTTAGCAGTTTCGTCATCACCTGCGCGAATTCCCATTGAGCGACGGTGTTGGGGGGCCCGTCCCGGTACTTCTTGCTGATGAGGGGTTGTACAGATCCATCCCCCTGTCCCTACACTCCGATGACTATTTTCATTAATTCAGTCCGTGGGGTCGGGCCGGTTAACCGAGGAACCCCGAATGATCTGGTTGTTTCTGCTCAGCTGTGACCTTCGGCCTCCCAATCGTCGTCATAATAATTTTTACGTTCACCCGGAGGACCACCTTTGGAACCGTGCTGAGACAATCCGAAACCTGAGTCGGTGCAATTTGGATTCATTAAAACTAATTTACAATTGGATTCAATTATATTAATTGTAGGCTCATCGAGGACCGAACCCTCGCTGCGACCAATGCGGAAATACATTAATATTAAGTGGCCGACTGGAAAAGAAAAAACAACAGAAGCGTCGCGAGATAGAAATCGGCGTGCGTAATTTTTTAATTACTCCGAGGATAGAGAGTTAATTAACGAAATTTGTGTATGCCGGTTACCGGGTGAAATCTCAGCGAGCAATGTAAATTATTCCGCGATCTTGAGAGCTTTTAATTGCGCTAATGTAAACGCGAGCCTCTCTGAAATAAATTATAACGATATTAACGGCGGAGGCAGCTACTTAAATAATTCGCAGTCACGTGTTTGCCTAGGGGCGCATCGTAAAAATTAGTTCGTACGGAGAGATATGTTAATTCGTTGAAATCTTGCGAAACTCCGGCTATTATAAAAATATAAAATAAAATTTTCTTCTAGCAATATCTACTTTATATCAACTTTCTATAAATATTAAATAGGACACAAAAACGAGTCCGTTTTCCAAATGCTTCGCTATAAGCTCGTCCCAGGTCCCGTACAGAGGCCTTATATCGAGGCACCACCGTTACATCAGCTTTCTATAATTGTTAAATGTCACTGTCCGCTTGGAAGACGGAAAGGCGAGTCCGTTTTCCAAATGCCTCGCTATAAGCTCGTCCCAGGTCCCGTGCAGGGGTCTTATATCGAGGCACCAGCGATTTATCGTTTCCCAGATAACGGAACGGAATTTCTAACGCGAGCTTGTCACCTTTCTCTGTTGCAGATATTCACACGGTTCGGCAAAGTCCTGAAAATCGTCACCTTCACCAAGAACAGTAAGTACACGTCTCGTACCTTTCTAATACACGGACAGTAGTCATGGAACCACCCTGTATAGATGCCACTCTCGCGGGCAGACATGCCACGGCACTTTAGTACTTCAGTGTGCTTGACGTTGTACATTCCAGCCTGGCGACGTCGACGTCGACGCCGACGCCGCCGCTGCTGCGCGCATTTTCGTGCCGTCAGTACTTTCGGTATTGCGCTCGAGTGTTGCAAAGGGTGTCTCGAAAGCACCTGTTCTTACCTTTCTATTTTTAAGCCGGGCCAGAGGGGAGTCGGGGACGACTCGCGCAATCTCTGCTACACAAATTTTTCCTGCGAATTCCTCCCTCCAAAGATTCGTCAACTTCATGACGCATTTGGATATTGTATCGAGCTCCTAAAAAAGAAAAAAAAACCGGTAGCACCAGGATTGAGGTGTTTTTGAGGCGCACGGGGAGTACCCTCCGGATTAGGGCAATTGGGCCTCCTCGGGTTAGGTGTGGAAGGTCGAAATGATTGTACAGCGAGAGTCACGAGTGGGCTTTGAATTACCGGTGTAGATATTTCGCTTCCCGATTTTTTAGCGGCGAGATAAAATTTTTTATGGCATCCTGGTGCACGGTATAGCGCGCGGCGCAGACCCCGGTAGAATCATTGGTGCCGAGGGAGCAATGTACACACGTGGCAATTGTTTCGGAAAGTTCAAAGAAAGACGTTCAATTAAACGACAGCTCGCCGGACAAAAGGAGCGGCAGATTTTCAAAGAACAGTCGCGGACAAATAGTCGTTGATTGGCGAAATCAGAGAGGCATAGGTCCCAAATTGAAGCCAAGGCACCCGCGCTCTCGCGCAGTGTCCAATTAAAGTTTCATTCGGTCAAGTGGCTGCTCGCCCGTTCGATCTTCATATCCTTTTTCGCCCCTTTTCACCCTGTCCGGCCAGTTGCCGATTCGATTCCGAGCAATCTTGGCTTTTATTTTCGACGCCGTCCGGTAGGCATGCAACCAGTTTCGACTCGCTGCTATCTCGTCCTGCAAATCATTTTCCTACGCAGATTTCCTGAAAAAAAGAAGAAAAATATTCTCTCAATCGCATATTTCAGAGGCAATATTCCATATTTCTGCACATTTTCATTGCTTTCTTCAGTTTAACAGTACAAAAAGAACCGCACATTCATACGAGCCCGTTTCTTCACAAAAGATGCTCCAAGTTTCCACCAATCGAACGCCTAGGGCCGTAGTGGGCGAGCCCAATCGCTCCGCCCATTTCTGCAGATTCCATGTTGGGTGGTTGTTTTTCTCGCGTATTTCATCTTCTCTTCAACTTAACCGTGTGAATAAAAAGAGATGGGAGATTGTTGCTAACATTGATACGATGAAAAAGGGGCGTAGTGGGCGCGGCCAAACGCTCCGCCCACTTCTGCTCTGGTGACACACGGTATGTTTCATAGTTGGGCAGATTCCAGTTGGTTGGTTATCTTTCGTATTTCATTTTCTTTTCAAGTTAACCGTTCGAATGAAAAAAAGATTTGAGATTGCTGCTGACATTGACAGGACGGAAACGGGGCGTAGTGGGCGTGGCCAAAGGCTCCGCCCACTTCTGCTCTCGTGACACACGGTATGTTTCATAGTTGGGCAGATTCCAGTTGGTCGGTTATCTTTCGTATTTCATCTTCTTTTCAAGTAAACCGTGGCGAATGAAAAAAATTTCGTTGGAAAATTGTGTGTCGTGCCTCTTTGAACGATTAGGAGTTTAAATTGTCGATTGTTTCTAGCATCGACGGGATGAAAAAGGCCGCGGATACGCCGTGGGCATTTTTCATTGTGTTTTTCAAAGAAATCTCGGGGAAGAATTTCAATTTAAGAGGCACTCCCGCGTCTCGGTGTTGTACGGCCGCGCTTCAAATTAAAAACACACGCACAACTCCCAGCTACGCTCTGTTTTTTTCCCCGCGTTCCGCGCTCTCTGTACGTGAACAGCATGGCCCCGGGGCCACCGGAGATTTGTATTTTTCATTTCATTTCATTTCATTCCATTTGAAACACCGCTTCTGAAGCGGATTCAACCGTGGAAACACACGGCGGCTCTACGCCATCTTCGTTTCTGTCTTTGATTCGAAATTTTTGTAGAACGCACACGATCCGCCGTGTTCGATACTCTTTGCCGTCATTTAAAACGAAAGACAATACGGGCGAGAACGCGCCGGGTTGTCAGCTTTCCATAATCCGTTTCTACTGTTCGCGGAATTTTTCAATTTTAAAAGTAGAAACTGGAATTCCGAGTGAAACGGTCAATATTTGAATAGTTTTAACTTCGCGAAAAAAAAAATCGTGGGGCGATCGATCCGGGCTCATTTTAAAACCGAGGTATGCGCTTTCAATATCCCTAAGTGTATTATTTTGCAGAATACTTGCGCATTAGACACCGTCAGGAAGTGTAGGTATCAATTTTTTGACATTTCTCGAAATCAAGCCCTGTGCGGAATTAAACAAATTTTTTTGCATTTCAAACCAACCGCGTTCGAAGCCCGAAGTTTTCGCTTTCCAATCAGTCCGAAAAAAGTGATCTACGATTTTTTGTTGCCGAGTTATCGTACTTCGAATGAAAAGTGCGCCGCCACTGAAGCAGACATTTCGTGTTCGTCAGTAAAAAGAGTGTGGAAGTTTGAACTGCCGTAACTTCGTGGAAAAAAATTGTAGGACAGTCCAACAGAGCTCATTTTGAAGCTCGAATCCTCTGCTTTCGACGCCGTGAAGTGTCCCTACCCGATTGCCAAAAATTGGGGAGGTTGGTCCTTTAATTTTCGCACGCGCAGAAATTGGTGAAAAATGGTCGACAGAGATCGCGAACGATGCGAGCGAATAATAATTCACGGAAACCCGCATTACCGGCGTATTTTCGCGGTGATCGGATATAAATGCGTTCGGTCTTCTCTGTTATAATAAAAAAAAAAAAGCGACCGACCATCTGGCGTCCGGGGTACAAAAAAGAAAAAAGAAAAAAGAACGAAGAGAGTTTAATGGAATCGTCGCCGACTGGTCGACCGATTTTCATTTCGGCGCGCGCGCTCGCGGGGGCGTCCCCGCCGGGAATATTTATGACGTTAATGTTGAATTTCATCTGCATAAAAACACCGGGCGACATTTTATTGCCGATATAATGCGACAACGGGTAATATATAGAGTTTTTCGTTCGACGGGCAGCAACGTTATTCAATTTCCATCGTTATTCGATCGTGCACGCGGCCACCGAACGAACACACACCGGGGCCGGTGATAAAAATTCTTCGCGGACGAAAGAGCGGACGGGTGCCATAACATATTACCGTAAATCGTGCGCCCTTTAATCCCATTTAATTTCTCCTGTATTTAATATCCACCGCCGCCGGCGAGAACGCAAACACACCGTTCCGAAACCGCGCTCGGTTTTCGAAATGAAACGCCGCCGCAACACCCCTCTGGCCACGAACTTTACACGATTTTTCGGCGGGAACTGCCCCCGACCACTGTTCCGATTTTTCGCCGATCAACCCCTCGCAACGAAATCTTTTATCGAGAGAAAAAAGTTTGCAAAACCAGGCCCGACACCGTCACGCCCGACATGATCAAACATTGTCAAACATAACCCAACAGTATCAAGCTTAGACCAACAGGGTCAAACAGAACCCAACATTGTCAAACATAACCCAACACTCTGAAGCTTAGACCAATATTGTCAAACATAATCCAACAGTATCAAACATGACCCAACACTGTCAACCTTAGACGAACAGTGTCAAACATAACCCAACATTGTCAAGTATAACCCAAGAAGACCTAACATGACTGTCAAACATGACCCAACACTGTCCAGCATAACCCAAGACTGTCAAACATGACCCAACACTGTCAGACATAACCTAACATGACTGTCAAACATGATCCAACACTGTCATACATAACCCAACGCTGTCAGACATAACCCAACGCTGTCAGACATAACCCAAGGCTGTCAGACATAACCCAACGCTGGCAGACATAACCCAACACTGTCAAGCATAACCCAAGACTGTCAAACATGACCCAACACTGTCAGACATAACCTAACATGACTGTCAAACATGACCCAACACTGTCAGACATGACCCAACACTGTCAGACATAACCCAACACTGTCAGACATAACCCAACGCTGTCAGACATAACCCAACACTATCAATCTTAACCAACGTGGCCATGCATCCCAAAGTTTATAAATGGTGACCCAAAACTGTACAAATAAATGTTTATAAATAAATAAAACGAAGCTTCCAGGACTCGTTTCTCAAAATATGCACGTTAAAAATGACTGAATCGTAATTATTGATTAGGAAATGGCGCGTTTGAAGGTTCCATGACTGTCCACGTAGGGTTTTATAGTTCGGAATTGAATATTCCGGTTAATTTCGAATTGGCGAAGCGGATCGTTGAAAATTTGACGATAAATTAAATGCGAGTGTAAGCGTGGCGCGATGAACATTTAAATATTCTTCTGTTCCAGATATTTTCCAGGCGCTAATACAATACGCGGACATGCTGTCGGCGCAAACTGCTAAACTCGTAAGTATCCACTCGGGGCATTTTCCCCGGGCGTTTCCATTTTTTCCCCTCTTTCTTCTCGCGGCAATTCCTTCGCTTTCCGTGTTCTGGGGGAACGGCCGTTTCCCCGAGCTACGTGTCCCCGAAACGGCCCCCGATCGAAATTTTTCGTCGGAATATTTTCAGAAAACACCGTGCCATCCATTAAAAGCTCCAGCTGTTACGGTGGGAATAATGCAAATTTTAATTCGTGCCCGGTATATTTCACCGCGACTACTACTACTACTACACTTTCCCCCCCACCCTTCACCCGGACGGAATTGCCCTGTTTTTATTAACGGCGAAGGATACTTCGTGTACTCGCACTGGCCGCCGCTTATTTGCGTCGGCGAATTAGTTTTTCATCCCCGCTCGATGAATTAGTACCGCCGCCGCGGTGGCTTAGTTAGTGGGTCCCCTGAAACCGTAAGCGAAGGGTTATTTTTTGAAAAAGAAAAATAACCGGAACGAATTATAGAACAGTTCTAAATTGATAAACGGCTCCGAAGTGGCTCAACGAAGGTCGAACGATCCTGTGGGTCGCGCGAGACTCGAAATAAAAATCGTATTAATAATTTCTAAAGAATTTATTTACATTTCTCGAACAATACACTTTCCTCCTCTTGGTTAAATGTTCTCCAAATATTATTCTACAGTCTGGGCACAGTTACAATTGCTGTAATGCAAAATCTACAGCGGTGTATACACCGGCAAACAGCCTCAAACAAGCGCAAACAGCGTGAAACCGGCTCAAACACGGGCAAACATGTATGAGCCCGAGCTCTCGTCGAAACGACGAACCCCCGCGCACAATCAAATGAATTTCTACAGTGGGCGCGCGAGTCAATCAGTTTATGAAGTCGCTGGGGAAACCTAACTGGAAAGGGCGCGGGGGTGGGCAGCATGATTGGCAACGCATCGGAACACGATTTTCCGTGGGCGGCTCTAAAACGGCCGATGCTTTTTCGGCATTCAGATCGATCTGTAAAGCATTTTACAGGTGAGCTGGAGGGGTGGAAGGGCTGGGGGGGGGGGGGTTGAAGCCACAGAAAAAGCGGCACGATAAGCCGCAAAAGTAGCCACGGATTTTTGCTACACGCGTGTCCAATCTGGCTGACGAATAACTCGCTTAACGAATAACGAACAACTTCGGAAAGATGAAAAATAAAATAGGTCCGGCAAGAGCGGGCACACCATAAATCAACTTATTTTAATCTGGCCCGTAAGCCCACTTCGTTAAAACTTTTTCCCCACTCCTGTAGAACTTTGTCAGGGTTGTACATCGGGGGTGGTTGCGAGAAAAGAAAAAAAGAGCGGCGGTTTCGCGCTGGCTCGTTAATTGCCCGAAATTGTGATCGCGGGAATAAAACTTCGGCCTAATGATCGAAATAAAACCCCGGCCCCGGTGACGCGCAACTCTCCTCGCGTGTTTCGAAATTTTTCGCAAAATAAAAACACTCGGTCGAGCACGTGGGTTCAAGCCCCGCCCCGAACCGTACCTTGAGCCCCCCGGGACACCGAGTCCATTTCAACCCCTCTTTTGATGTTGCGAACCCCGGGGTTTGCGGTTCTCGGCTTACGGGAACGCTACAACTTTCGACGCCTGCAACCCGCGGCCCTCGGAACAACGCAGCGCCGGCCACCGCCCGCAAATAAGCTGTTGCAGTTAATTTGGGCTGCAAGGAACCGTTCATTACACGAAACAGCCTGAAACGAGAAGCTAGTAGCCGGTGCCTGGACGATTTAACAGGGAAAGGGTAGTTAAACAGGTTGTTCGCAACAGCACGGTCCGTGGAACCGCTCTATGCTCGGCCCTCGTTACGTGCTACTTGATTGAGTCAGCCGAGTAGCGTACTGCTAGGACGCGCCAACTATAGTCGCCTGAAATCTTCGGGACAACCATGAATTTTCACAGTCACAGGCAATTTTTATTTCGGACACTTTCCATCCCTAGAATTCTCTCCTTGTCTGCTACTTCATTGGGTCATCCAACTTGCTTGTAATCAGGGTGTGCAACATTTGCAGAACCCTGTTCTTGTGGAGTTACTGACCTATAGATTAGCTAGAACCTACTCTTCTAGGCATAGAACATTTTCCTATTGAACAATTCTAACTTTAACGGTCCCTCGTTATGTGCCACTCGCTTATAACGAGGGTGGACAACATTTGTGGTCCTAGAACCCTGTTCCTGTGGCATTACTGACCTATAGACTAGCTAGTACTTACCCTTCTAGCCATAGAACATTTTCCTACTGAACAATTCTAACTTTAACATTCCCTCGTTATGTGCCACTCGCTTATAACGGGGGTGAGAAAACTTACCGCTTCGGGTATCCTTTTCTCCAGAAGCTATCAATCTCTATCTCCTCCAAACCCTGTTTTCTATTCACAGAATTACTCTGAAGAACATCTTGCAGTCCTCCCTCGTTATAAGCAATTCAATTTAGACATCCAAATCGCATACAGCCGGGGTTGTGTAAAATTCCTGTTTTTCGAATATATTGCCTCCTTTTTCTGTTCCCGTATAACCCAACGCCGGCGCTTTGATTTTCCGACGGATCAAACAATTTTTCTTTGGAATATTTTTTGTTGACCGTGTTGTCGAACTGCAGAATTGGACTTCGTCGAAATTTTTGTCGACTCGCGCGAAGCTTTTGTCCGCCGAAAAATAGGTTATAATTTATAGAGATTCAGCGAGCTGCGAATTATTGCGTCGAACGCCGGGACGAAGTCGGTCGAACGCGATATTGGGCGCGGATCCTAAATTGCTACTACGTCGAAAATCATGGCGATTAAATGTCAATATCGGGCAATCACAGGTACAAAAGCCGTCCCTGATCAACAGTATTGGCCGAATTATAGCAGAGCGCGCGTCGAGACCCGATAAAATGAAGCCCTCGACACTCGCGATATTAATCATCCGCGAGAAAAATGTTTTGTGTGACGGGTCAGCATTGCGAAATTAAAAATTTCATAAAATCGATCTGTGAAAACAAAAACCGGTCAATATTATTGCTATTTTCGTGGGAAAAACAATTTTGTAACTCTACGGTTCTGTTTTCGAATGCACTTTCATGATGTTTACAGCGTTTCCGTTGCGGATGAAAAGTGGTTCGACATTTCGGATCTGCCGCGTGATTTCTCGATCAAAAGCGAGCAGAAAACGTGGAATAAAGTTTTCCCGTAGAATGCCTCGTAGCCGAGAAAACACGCTTCGAATCGTTTCTGTGCATGCACGCCAGCGGTTCCCAACTTCGTTTCCACCTCCTCATGGTACTTCGTCCGTAGAAACATTAATTTTACAATGTTGACCCGGCCGGGCCGCGAAGAAAGTTCTCTTAATAACTCGGCAATGCTCTCACGCTAATTTAATTAAAAGCATTTGTCCCTCGGCACGTTTATTCGGGGCACTTTCTTAAACGGGTTATGTTTTGCGGCGTGCTGCACCGGACACCGGTTAAAACGCGCTTCTTAAAATCGAGTTTACGCCCGGTAAAAAAAGACAGGATTTTTCGCATGTTTTCTGATCACCTCGTCAGTCGATTTTTGGATTTGGAACTCCGTGGCCTCCATCAGCGAGCAGAATCGATCAAACTTTATCGAGTCGCGCGGTCGATCGAAGGAAAACCTTCTCCGGTATCATTTTGCATTTCAGACGAGTCGAATCACCGAGTCCGCCGTTTCGAGTACAATAATTCTGCAGCCCTGAATATTTTATTGAACCGTCCAACGAAACCCGGCTAAATAATTTCGTACCGGACAAATATGTAGTTCCGCCGAATCGTAGGCTGCGCACTTGTGGAACAGTTTGTCCAGTGAAAAATTTAACATCGAATTATCGCACGTTCAAAGTTGTAACGGAACAATTTTTCCGTCCCCGACTGTGTTTTCAAGTTAGGCGAGCGCCCGTGGGATTCACGGCAGAGCAGATTTTACAAGCCGGCCCGATTATTTACACTCCCCTTTGTGGAGCCTCCATCGACGTCGTTTACATTATTATTCCCCAATGTAATTGCCGCCCCGCCCCTTAGCCTCCCCTCCGCCTGATCGTACCGCCGCGCATTAAATTAATATTTACGCTTGGCGCGTAAAAAAAAAGCACCTGCGAACTCGAACAACTGCGATTACAGCGTGATCGCCGCAAGACTATGTGCAGTTCGCATGTTCCGCGGATTTTTTTTTATTCTTACGGCGACTGTTTTACAACTTCGGCCAAGGAAGTTTCTCAATTCCCTAAATTTACAAGTTTAAGATGCGGGTTTATCACCCGCGCGTCGTTAAGTTTGCTGGTCAAGAGTTTATGCCACTGAAGGCAGCAAATAAGGCGCTAATCCTGACCAGGATGCTCCTAACTTCGATCACCCTAACTTGGACGTGCCCAGCGTCGACACACCTATCTTGGAAACGCCTTCTTTGGACACGCCTACTTAGGGTACACCTATTTTGGGCACGCCTACTTTGGGCACGCCTACTTTGGACACGGCTACTTTTGGAACGCCTACTTTGGGCACGCCTACTTTGTACACACCTACTTTGGGCATGTCTACTGTAGGCACGTATACTGTGGACACGTCTACTTTGGGCACGCCTAGTTTGTACACACCTACTTTGGGCATGTCTACTGTAGGCACGTTTACTTTGGGCACGTCTACATTTTACACACCTACTTTGGGCACGTCTACATTGTACACACCTACTTTGGGCATGTCTACTGTAGGCACGTCTACTGTAGGCACGTCTACTTTGTACACACCTACTTTAGGCACGTCTACTTTATGCACGCCTACTTTAGACACGCCTACTGTGGTCTCACCCACCTTAGATCTTTTTACCTTGGACACGCCTACCGTGGGCTCCCCGAAATTGGACACGCCTACCTCGGACCCACGTAATCCAAAATTTTCTAACTGAAGACCCACCTAGCATCAATTTCACCTAACTTTGATCAAGCTTCTGTGCTTTTAGCGATTCCCACCGCCGGTACAAAGTTCCCAGCCTTACGTGCGGCTGCCAAAAGGCAGCAAAACGTTCGTCCAACCACCGAGTTTCCCGCAGCAAAAGAGGGCGCACCAGCGGAAGATATGAAATAGCGCGGACGTTTCGCGGGTCGTATTCGCAAAAACGTTCGGCCGGTTCTTGCTGGCCGGCGAGAAACGGTTTCCGCCGGGTCGCTTTGTGGTCGTGTTCCCGTGACTTCCGCTAAATTGCGAAATCGCATTCGCGAGTCCGCCGGCAGAAACGAACCGACAAAGGCTTTTTTCTGCCCGGAGGATGGGTGCGCTGAGTCGCGAATCGGCCTCCGGATGACGGGGGGGAGGGGGCGGGGGGGGGGCGAGAGGGGGGCGGGGGCTGGAGAATGGCGGGGGGGGGGGGGGGGGTTTGAGCCCGCGAAAAGAAAAAAAAATGGGATTTTCGCTCGGTTTGAGGGCAACAGGAGGAGAATAAGGGGGTCGGCGGGAGGAGAGGGGGGTCGGGGCGGTTGGATGCGTGGTAAACAATCGATGCAGGAAGGGTAGAAACTCTGCCGCGGTAATCGAATTTCTTCGGTCGTTCGAGAGCGGACGAACGAGTTCTCTGCGCTGCCGGCGAATTCGATTACAGCAGGAAAATTCGAATCCGCGCCGCGTTTTATTAGCCGGCGTGCTGCGCGCCGCTAGACGGCTGCGAAAATTCGCGAAATTTCTCGGTAGCCGGAAATCACGTTTCGCGCGGGGTTGGGCCAACCCGGTGTCTCGATGTTCAGCTGGAACTTTTGATTCGATATCCTCTACGCGAGAGCTCGCCGGCGAAACCGATTTCCATAAAGATCAGCCGAGTCTCGGACTCGGCCGTCGATAACTCAGAAATCATCCCCTAATCTGTTTGGAAAATTATCTAGATTTGTCGTTTATCTCGTGGCGTGTACGTGTGCGCAAAATCCTAAAGGCCGGTAAAAAAATACTTAATCCATGTGAAGTTCTTTTAGTTGTAGTCATTTTTGTACTTGAATATAATTTTTAAAAAATTTTAATGATAAGTGCCTTCTTTTCATATTTCCGTATGATGCAAATGGGGTTAAATGGTTATTGGGATTTTAATTTCTGTGCTGAGCTGGTTGAAATTAATAATAAAATTGGTATAATTGTTGGAATAGGCAGCTTATAAAGGATTAATATTTCCTAAAAATTGATATTGTCTGTAATAGAATAATTGATTAACGCCAGTTAAGTGGAGATAGTATGTCGGAATTTCAACTTTTGTGCTGAGCTGGTTGAAATTGATAATGAAATTGGTGCAATTGTTGGAATAGGAAGCCTCCGAACGAGATTACGAAGGATTAACATTTCCTAAAAATTGATATTGTCCGTGATGAAAAAAATTGATTAACGCCAGTTAAACAGTTAAGCGGCGACGATATCGGAATTTTAACTTTCGTGCAGGGTGAAGCGAAATTGTTAATGAAATTGGGGAGATTGTTGGAACGGGAAGTTTTTGAGGAAAATTTCCGAGTATAGAGGATAGGGAAACGCTGTGTCCAGCAACTTGGAGCGTTCCGCGAAGTTCCTTTATTCGATTTCGAATTTAATCCCGGCTGACTTTCCCCCGAACTTTCATCCGAGCCGGCGTGTCCCGGCCAGGGCGAACTGTTTATTAATTCCCGTTAATTTCGGGGCCGAAAGAATTCCCCGGGAAACGTAATTATTAACGTTCGCTTTGCAGAAAGCGTCCGGTTGACTAATTGGTTACGCGGGGGGCTAGAGGGAACCGCTGAGACCGAAATAATTTTAAACTGATTACGCGCAGGCCGTAAGAGAATTCGGGCTTGAAAATTCATTAAAAAAATCCGTTGTAAACGCGGGTGCCGGACCACCCCGGAACGCAATATCCTCCCACGGACTGTTTTTTCTTTTTTTTTTTTTTCAGTCTTCTTTTTTCCGTTCTGTCATTTTTCCTTTCGTTCTCATCAGTCCGGTGAAATGGCACGGCCCCGCGGTCGGCTCGTCGACGTACACAAAGATTACGGTAGCACGGACTAAGAAACTTTCGCGGATATCTGAAATTAAATTATTTCAATATCGCGGCCCGGCCCGGCCCGACCGGCTTTAAAAATAGTTCGACCAGCGGGGGCGGTACTTTCGCGCAACGATTTTCGCGATTTTCGCTCGCCCCGATACGAAAAACTGTCGAAAAGTTCGGGGAAATTAAATTTACCAAACACCATCGGATATGTTTAACTCTGCGAAATACTCTTTTTATTGATTTTGTTTTATCAATCGAGAACGAAATTCGTTTTGTAATGTTTTTTCACGGTCCCCAAAGGAAACAAGCCCGCACCATACCAATTAAATTGTCCCTCGGACTCTTTGTTCTCAAAATACGTCGAAAAATGTACCGGCTGTCTAAACATTCGTTTAAACATCGTTAAACATCCACAATGCTACTGAAAAAAATACCGCCTTGTTCGCGAGCGTCTAATGAATCATCCTGCGTAAGAATCGATCGGGTAGCTCTAACGGTGACGTCAGAAAAAATTCTTAAAGTTCAAAATTCAATTTTCCGAAGGAAACTGAACTTCTCGAAGCAGAGAGTTGATTTTATTTTATCAATCGAGAACAAAATTCCTTTCGTAATATTTTTTTATGGTCCCCAAAGGAAACAAGCCCGCTCCATCACAATTAAATTTTGCCTCGGACTCTCTGTTCTCAAAATACGTTAAAAAATGCATGTGCCGAGTGTACACATTTTAAAAATATTTTTTAAACATCGTTAAGCATTCATAATGCTATGGGGGAAAATATCGCCGTGTTCACGAGTGTCTAATGAATCGTTCTACGCAAGAATCGACCGGATAGCTCTTACGGTGAAGTCAGAAAAAATTCTAAAAGTTCAAAATTCGATTTTCCGAAAGAAACTGCAGAGAGTGACTGGGCTATTGCGTATCGCAATGCAAAAATTGTTCGGACGGTGTCATCTGCTGCTTCAGGAAATGTAAAGCATCGAATTTGTTAAAAAATCGAGTGTTATAGTGTACTGCATATCACGGCAGATTTGGCTTATTTTCAAACACCGGTAACCTGATCCCTCATCTCCTGACGCCGGGAAGGGTGACTCGGAGGCAGGCGTGGGGTAGTCTTAACCCTCGAGTAACGCCACGGGCCACCTGTACGCAACCGGTCCGGTAATTATGTATGAAATTCATTAGCCCGTGTAAATGGCCGACAGAGAGATACAGGGAAACGTGTAGTCCGGTCGCAGGCGCACGTGCATGCTTCAACAATGCACGGTCAGCGGTGCATACGCAGGTCAAACACATGGCTAGGTTCGCTTCGACATGCTCCCCGGGCTGTGTGTGCGCGTACCTATTCATACGCAGTCTTGAACCTGCATACGCAATTAGACCGCCGCCTCTCTTTCCAGCCTAACTGCGTCGTCGTTGCGACTGCGTTCACTATTGGGACTCTCTGCTGCGCAACTCTTTCGCGTTGACACGCGTCACCGCGCGCCATCTTATTCCGACGGATGCAGTTTTTCAGTAAACAAAAAAGACCCGGTCCTGGCTTAGCCTTGAACCTTTGACTATATTTTTAGGAGTGGACTGTACTCAATGATTTCATTGAATGAAATAAAAATTGAAAAAGATTAATTGTAAGACCTCCAATGGTCTCGCATTTTACAGATCCTAATAAAAATTCAGTTTTAAAACACGAACAAATAATTCGGCAGAGTCAACGTGTTAAATCGTTCATCCTGGGTCCAACGAAGATCCGATAAAGATCCGGGGTTACGGGTTAGGACCCAGAGGATCGCGAGCCTAATTCCTTTTCAATTTTGTTCCCGCAGCCGTCGGACGTGGGAAAATTGCATTCTGCGAATGCCGGCTGACTCCGGTGCGCGCTAATGAATATTTGTCAGAGCTAACGTCGTTTGGTGGTTGTGCTTCACAGTCGCTCGAGGGCCAGAACATCTACAACTCCTGTTGCACGCTGCGCATCGACTACAGCAAGATGCAGAACCTGAACGTGAAATACAATAACGACAAGTCGAGGGACTACACCAACCCGACGCTGCCGACCGGCGACGCGAACTTGGACGCTGCATCGCTTGCACTTGGAGGTGAGCTTCTTCCACAGTTGCTGATGGGTGCTGGTTCACAGCCACGCGCTAGAATACCCGGTGAGTAGCTATGATTCGCGCGGATCGATCAATCTGTCATCTCGATTCAATCGGGTCAGTCTCGCTGCGGAAACTGTATCTCGAACCTTCCAACGACGGTGAACGTTTCAGAGTTGCCAAGCATCTTTCCGCCAGCCCCCGAAGAGGTGTCGAATCGTCGCCTAATCGCGTTTCCTTTCGGAGGCTACTCCCTATTTGTCGATAGTGTGGTGTCGCGTCGATCCCGGAATTCGGAGGAATCGTATCGCGACTGGGTCATGGTTTAACAAGTTGCAAGGGTTCGGTAGGCGACAAATCATGGCTCGATAATTCAAAGACGGGACGTATCAGCGGTCAAAAGCGATAGATGAAGGATAAATCTAGCGCGCTTGCTACCAGACAGGTCCTACTTTTGTAGGATTTGTATTATTCGGTCGCATGATGCCTGTCAGAGAGGCGATCCGAGCGCCCGTGGCCGAAGCTACGGCAGCGCCGTTGTTTACGGTTGTCGAAGTTGTTGAAGTTGGTTCAAACTGGAATAGACTCGAGTTAAAGTTCGTCAAACTTGATTAAACTTGATTGGGTTTGACCAAGTCCATATGGATTTGATTTAGGTTTGAACAGACACAGTTTGTTTTGACTGGGATGTAGTAGAAATATGTTTAATGTGATTCAAACTTGGTCAGACTCGAGTAAGACATGGTCAAACACAGTCAGATTTGATACCAACTTGAACAAACTTTATTAGACGTGACTTAAATCAGGCATTGCCTGATCTGGGTTTGAAGAAAGCTGACAAGCTCTCTGACAGGCATCGTGCGACCGAATAATGCAAAATGTTGCTAAACAACGCAAAAGTAGGACCTGCCAGGTAGCGAGCGCGCTAGATTTATCTTTTATCTAACGCTTCTCGCCCTTGAAAAGCCCCATCTTTGCATTATCGAAGAATGATTTGATGCCTTCCGAACCCTTGCAACCTTCTACGATCTATCATCGTGCGACCGAATAGTGCAAAATGTTGCTCGACAACGCAAAAGTAGGGGCTGCCAGGTAGCAAGCGCGCTAGATTTATCTTTTATCTAACGCTTCTCGCCCTTGAAAAGCCCCATCTTTGCATTATCGAAGAATGATTTGCCGCCTTCCGAACCCTTGCAACCTTCTACGATCTATCGTTGTGTGCGGCACACCATGGCACACGCTCGGATGTGGGTGTGGTTTTAGGATGTTGTCTATGATTCGTTGAAGGATGTGTTTTTCGAAGGTGTTGAAAGTGGTGGAAAATTAGGAAGAGTGGGGGTAGAAGGTACATTCATAAAACTAGAAATCTAGGTAATGGTTTACAGTTCAGCATGTGCTGAGTAGTTTTACTCGGATTTTCCACTACGCTAAATTATGCTAGGTTTTTTATCACGGTCATGGTCATTACGCCGCTAGTTGACCTTCACGGTCCTACAGATGTCCCTTCGCAGAGGGTTTTTACAACAGATAGCTAGTTTGGGACTCGAGGATAGGGTGTTTTTTGGAATTTTTTCTTGTTTCTCGAAGCGAGCATGGAAGTTTCGCGGTTTTAATTGTTGTCGCGGAGGACTACGGAGAATATTGTTAACGCAACGATCCGGTTGACGGTTGAAAATCTTTTCCACGAGACTGCCGAGAACGGCCAACTAATTCGACAATTCCCGCAGAATCTCAGCCTTTGTACGGCAACTTCCGGCGTCTTTGTAACTCCTCCCCCGCCATTCATCGGCCGGACGAGGTAGGACGGGCGTCGTTAAGATAAAATTTAATTAACACCTGAGCTAGGTGGACCCCGGACAATAATAGCGCGGCGGTGTACAATAACGAAGAAGCAACTGTCTCGAACGAGGCGAAGTATCTATGAAATTAAATTCCCCGGACAAGTTAGTAACCGGGCCGGCGAGTTTAGCAGGAACTTTCTAGAACGTGGCTGTTTTTTTCATTATGAAAATTGAATTCCGCCGGATTTTCATCATCCGTGCGCCGTTATCCCGGCGCGTTTCCATTACTCCGCTCGCATCAGCCCGCGGGGCTGCTCGAGTTCGCTTTTTAAAACATTCCCCCTTTTATTTTGCTGTTTCTGTTTTATTTTTCTGTCCGCCGTCCTCTCGCGCTCGTCGAAGAAGAAGAAGAACAGGCGGAATGTGTTTTTCGTTAACGCCGGTCTCTCTCTCTCTCTCTGTGTGTGTGTGTGTGTGCCTCTGTCTACTTTTAATCACAGCCACGGCCGCGATCTAAGAACGGTTCCGCGTCTGATCTTCCGTTTGATCTTGGCCGCGCGGCAAACTAGGCCTTTGTTGTCCGCGAGACTCTTTCCTGGCTCGCAGTTTACCATTTCGCCGAATTTAATAAACCAACGGTCCAAAAATGTCCCCTATTCCGCGTCGAAGATGATCTAAGGGAAGATGGTTAGGGGAGGGTTTCGATACACAGAGCAACAGTCAACTTCGCGATTTTTTTTCTCGGGACCTACTGCAGCTATCGATTTCAAATTTTCACGACATCTGCTACCGTATCAGATGTAACTTTCAGCCGAAGGAAATTTTGAAACTCCTGCTGGGAAAAATTCTACAACCCTATCTGTACGTGGACGTTTCTACACTCGCACCCCCGGCACAAATGATGCTGCCAATACGGTTGTGGGACGAATTCCAAAGAATCCTTTGGCCGAAATGTGAGTCAACCTTGTCAGTATACGGACACAAAATTTCAACTCGATCGGTCGACTGGTTCCCGAGAAAAAAATACACGCGTGACCGAAAACGTGATTTTCCAGGAAATCGATCTTTCTGTCGACTTGTCCCCGGTACGTTTTCCGCTCATACTCGAAAGATTCTTCGAGTTCCAGTATCGTCCACTGTCAAACAAACAAGCGAACAAAATTTCTCGACAGTTCCTACGAGTTTAGAGACAGAGCCGGAGTGCAAAATCATCATCCCTGTCGCGTCTCGCAACGTTTTCGAAATCGTCGAGGCCCCGGATCGATCGGTTCGCCGGTTCTGCGCGGTTTGTTAAAATTTAATAAACGCGGCCCCGCGTCTTTCGTCCGCGGAAATGTTAACTATTCGAGCCCCGATAATGGATTTTCTATTTCGGCGGAAAAATAAGCGCCGGTGAGGGTCGAACGAACGGGGGAACGCGTGTAGGAAAATTTACAAACAATTCCGGGCGCAGCGTACGGGAACGGATTACGGAATCGAGTAAAATGCACCATTAAATTTTACATGGTGCCTCGGCATTCCGCGCGATGTTTTCACGAAGTCAGTGACCACCGGTGCGGATCGATGGTGTGGAGCCCCTTCCCCGTGGCCCCGGCGAATCGATCGATCAATTAGCCGTGCGATTTCCCAGCGTTCAGTCCATTAGAATTAATTATATTAATAGCAATACCCGACCCGTTTCTGTCATTCGAACGTTATGATAAATTGTTATTTCGTGACTGCGCCGAGAGAGAGAGAGAGAGAGAGAGAGAGAGAGGGAGAGAGTGAGAGAGACCCGGCTTCGGCCGCCTCGCCGCCATGTCTCCCTGCTTCCAATTTGCCGGTCGTTTTCAGCTCCATTTTCGAGCGGGATCGAATTGCGTGCGGTCAGACGGTATTATTTCCTCGGGTAAATTAATTAATTGCGCTGCAACGGGAGAACACGGACACCACGCCGATCGATGCGACCGAATGTTTCGACTTTCCGCCGTAGGACCGCCTTCCGCCACCCCCGCGCCCTTATTTCCCGTCCTTTTATATTTATCTTCACCCCGGTCGATCGTTCGTCTCCGTTACACCGAAATTATGACGCGAATTCTCATCATTACCACCCCCCGTACTGGTCTGTCATTCGACAAGAATTTGACCATCAGCTTTTCGCTAACTCTGAAATGTTCCACTCCTCTCGATCTGACCTATTGAATCGGTGAATTGATCGATGTAGATACAGTCTGGTCGGAACGGGAAAATTCGTCGAGATACGTCGTGGCCTGTATTGGGCACGAGGCTGCGAAAGCCCATGCTGAATGGCCTTGAAGTTTTAACTCTACGAGATACAGCCTTAGAGTACCGTTTTCGATTGGTTCTGACGCTCGGTTTACGGAGCATTAAAAATTACTGTTATACATCACTTTATAAAAATACGAAGAACGTGTCTGTCCAAGTTTTCAGCCATTTTCTTAATAATACATACCGAAGGATGTGAGTTTGTCGAGTGATTCCACGATAATCCTAAATTGAAAACATTAGAAACCCGTAAACCTGGCGTTAAACATCTTCGTTCGACTGGTTTGGTGCCTCGATTCGAAGAGAGTCGAGTTTCGAACCTGAACTATCTACTCTAGGCTGCGAAAGCCCACAGTGGACGACCTTGACCATGAAAATGTACGAATCATAGCTACTCAAAATTTGTATAGCTTCCTTACGACCAACACGAGCATGGCAAGCCCATGGACTGGAAATTCTAATCCCGCAATGGTTCGAAGCGCAGTGGTCCTCAATACCGCGTGCCTCCGCCATGGGAGAGATTTATGCGATTTTCTGCTGTGCAGTAGATGAGAGTCAGTTTGGCCTATAGTCTCTCTGTGTCTTGTCTGCGATATGTCCTGTATATTTTGCTACCAATTACGCTTACTATACCATGGGCTTTCGCCACGATAGAAAGTTGATTTGCCCAGCTACACCCAGCTACAATCGAATGATTCAGCTTCTAATTCTGCCCATGCTGTGTGCATACTTATGCGACTGTGCTTAGTAGAGTGTTTACATGCGCAGTGGTTATCGATACCATGGGCTTTCGCCAACGAAGAAGGTTATATAATTTTTTTCTCCGTCGCTCGAGAGAAATAATCGCTGAGAAGATAAGTAATTTCTAGAAAAATGTACAGGAAAAAAATTATATAATTTCTGCTGCGCGAAGCAATTGAGCCTTAGGGGCTGTGTGTGATTTTGCTGCGAATTGTGATTTGCAGGAAAATGCACTCTACAGGTGTTCGCAGAAACACCGAAATATTGTTTTCGATAAATTGTTTTGAAAGCTAGTAGAGTTTTGCCGTGGATTTTGCTGCAAATCCGTGCTCGTTGGGCCAGTGTAAATGATTACCAGGCCAGACTGTAAATTAAAACTACTATGCACCTCACTGAACAAAGGCTGACAAACGATTCTAACGACACCTTGTAAATTTCCTGAAGTAGAGTCAATTGCAGGGGCACCGGGTGTGCTGCCCACGCCCTTTGCAGCCATGCACGGTCTACCCTCGCCCTTGGCGGGACCCTACAATGGGGTGCCACCCGCCGGAGGGCTGGCCGGACTCGGCGGTTTCCCTCTCGGCGCGGCGGGACTTGGGGTGCGTGTGCCGACCAACGCGCAAACCTCCGCCGTGTTGCTCGTCAGCAACCTGAACGAAGAGGTAAGTGCTGCCCGACGCGTTCGCCTGATTCGTTACGAGATTAGCGTGTCTCGATCGCAACGGAGGTCCGGGACCACGAAGAAAGAGGATTCGTGTTACATGCGAGACCGTTCCGCCAGCAATTTCCGAAATTCTCCGATAAATTCGGTTTTTATCTTTTACTTTCCGTCTCGGAATCGTTCTCGCATAGCAAAAGGCTTCCTTCGTGGCTCTTTTGTTCGTGCACCCGAGGGTGCAAGAGATATCTCGATCAACCGTGTATCCTCCAGGATAGTTTTTGATTCGACGCTGAGAGAAATGGCGAGATTGAAATTATCGCGCGGCCATTTCTCTCGGTGTACATGTACACGAAACTGGCTTAGGTACGTATGTACGTATGCAACGTATGAACGTTACACTACTACTACTACGGTACGATTACAACGTAGTGCTACGTAGGCAACCCTTGCAGTCTCTCCATCCCTCGACTCCGAGCTTCCTTTGCCGAACAGTCCTCGGTACTCTGGTCTCCGTGTGCGTTTTTCGTACGCGCGATCATCTTAGGCAGAATTTATCGAATTTAATCGAATCTAAATTTAATTTATTCATTTTCTAGCTTCACGACCAATTGTATCGAGCGATTGTTGTCTCCGGCAATTAGGAATCTTGTAGTCTCGATGCGTATGCCACCCTTCTTACGTCACGAGCCCTTTATATCTTGTCCACGACCCTCTGAACCACTCATTCTCGAAACACACATATAGAAATCGTTCCGAACGTCACCATTCTCTGTCCTGAGCGAGCTGTAGCGTTGCTGGCTACGGTCTCACTTCCCAAGAGGTGTTTTTCGTTTACGAGACCAACAATGTTTCTTACAGATCATTTTTCAAGTTGACAACACTTTGCTTCATTCGAAGGTCCTAACAGAACTGGATCCCCTCGACGAAACCTCTGTCAGATCTGGGATCAATCTGCTTAAACCTAACCTCAAACCTGAATCTACTCGTACCTAACAAAACCCTGTACTCAGATCTGATCACGGTTCGGGCGGATTCGAGACCGCCTAAAGTCCTTCGTGTATTCTTCGCATGTTCCGTGAAGCCAATTGCTAGATTAACAATACGTTTTGCTGAACTTCACTTTCAGGGACCGAAAATTCTGCACTCTTTTACATATAATTTTGTAGACCTTGTCGAGAAGGTTCCAAAGATCGAAGCTCTAATCCGAGGAATTTACTGGTTCAAAAATTATCCCTGTTTAAGAACGGAGTCGCTGGATGAATGCGCATTCGCATGTTGATGTCGATAAAGCAGATTTGCAAGCGCGGTCGGGCCTGCCGTCCCCACCAATTGGGACTATACTTTTCTTTGAGATTCTTTATATGATTCTCTATATTCAGCTGTATTTAGAAACCAGTGAATTCCTCGTATTAAAACTTCGATTTTTGGCATTTTCGGGCCAAGGTCTACAGGATTGTATGGTGAAAAAGTTGACAATTTGTGGTCCCAGAAGCTGAAGTTCTGAAAACGCGGTATTATTGACCGTTCGACGGGCAACCGTAAACGAAAGGCGCCTCGTTAGAAAACTGTGTGTCGACGTCACACTTCGCAGCTGCAACTATCGTCACTACTGTACTATAACTATGTGTACTACTATCGTTGCGCCGCGCGCACAAGCTTCCGCGACCAGCGTCTTCTCTCTTCTGGCGAACAGAGACACCGTAACCGGGTCTACCTCTATACGATATCGTGTATCCGCACACGTACTTTACCCTTCTTTTTACTTTGTACATCTTTCTTTCTGCGTTCTCTTGTTCTTTATTTACCTTTTTTTTTAACCTCTCGCGAAATCATTCTCTCGCGTTACGAGGAGAACGACAAAACCACGAGGGATTCACATTGACGAGAAGGTCCCGGCTGTTTCTCTGCTTCGCTCCGTCTGTCTGTCTCTCTGTCTGTTTCTCTCTCTCTCTCTCTCTCTCTCTCTCTCTCTCTCTCCACTTGTTTCCTCCTCTCACGATCGCGGAGGGCTGACAGCCGAAGGAAAATCGACCGGAAAACTGAGTTCCAGCTCTTTCGCTGCCGCTGACACGTATATAGATCGCGCGCGCTATGTCTCGGCGCATTTGCTAGTCGCGTCTCGTGTACGCTCTCGCCTCGAGACGGTCACCGACAAATACTCTGAAATTTTTCTTCGCTCCTAACTGTATCATTGGCTTGGTTAACGGGTTCCAAGCCGTTTTTGCTTGAATCGTCGTTCAGGCCATTTAATGTTTCGGCATTAAATAAATATCTCTGTGCGTACCACCGGTGGTACACGTGGCCTGAATATCAAGAGTAACGTGTACCACCGGTGGTGCACACAGACATATCTACTGAATGCCGAAACATTAAATGGCCCGAATTGAACGTCCCAGAGATTTTTTCCCGAGACTCGAAATCAACCGTAACAATTCTGGAAACAATTCCCCCGCTTGCCTGTATCAGAGACAGGTGGGGGAAAGTGGTTGAGCGAATATTTTCTTGGCCAGAGAAAATTTTGTAGAATTTTAAAAAATTTTCTCTGGAATTAGGTCGAGGATTGTTTTTTTTTCCTTTTTGTTGAAACGTGATTCGAAATGGAGTTTTTGATCAGCGAAAGGTCTGGAAAGCCCCTAAAACGAAGGCATGAGAACCGTGAAACTTGTGCGCGTGCCAACACTATACATTGAATCCTATTTTACTCGCTGACTACTGACTGGACTCTGTCTGTTCTCTGTGTAGATGGTCACGCCTGACGCTCTCTTTACCCTGTTTGGTACGTCTCTACATTTATATTATTAATTATATTACATTATTAATTATTATATTTACATGCGTGGACACACTGACACTGTCAAACCAACGCATACACACACATACACACCTACACGTACGCGTACACACGAAAACACAACACACACGCACACACACACACACACACACACACACACACCGAGAAAAGACTGACACGGTTTTTCCACGTGTTTCCGCGTGTTTGGAAGCATTTTCCCGGAGAGTGAAGTGAAAGAACAATCGAGTTTTCAAATTCTTTTTTTTTTCTTTCTTTTTCGTACCCCTCTTGTTTTTCATTCGCGTGGAATGAATGATTCACACGGTTACATATCGAACAAAAACCAAAAAAAAAAAGAAATAAAAGGAAAAACACGAACAGGAAAATATAGTATCGCTATCACGATCGTCACTGTCGACGTTGTCATGTCGCAGAAAATGTTTTCTTCTATTCTGATAGTAGAATTTTTCGTTGGATGTGTTTCATTTCTCTTTTTTCTCTCTCTCTCTCTCCCTCACACACACTTTATTTTATTTTTTATTAATACAGTTATCTCGATCATTGTCACTCTCCTGTTCACGTGTCTATGAATATAGAGAAGAAGCTTTTGTTTTATTTTTATGTTTTCATTCGTTTTCTGACATTCTCGTTTAACGTTTATATTTTTCCCCGATATTTTCGTCACTTCAACTTATTTTATTACTACAGCTATTTCATTCCATCACATATATTCCACCCATGTCATGATCATCGAAATCATCGTCCGCCTAAGCGACACATTGTTATTATTATTATTATTGTCGTTATTATTATTATTATTATTATTTCATGTTCTTTACTTCCAAGCATCTCTTCTAAATTCGTTTCGTTAATAGTTTTATTAATATCAGTTCCAGACACCTTAATATTACAGAAGCTTTCGCTTATTTTACGTAATTCCATAGGAGCTCACTTCTCGGCAGACGATCGGCTCAACTCTCATCTTTTACACTGTCAAATCCTTCGAGGATGACTCGTGGGATTTCTTTCGATACCGAGAAAACTCATGTTTGACGATGTTTGACAACGTTTGACGATGTTTGACAACGTTTGACTATGTTTGACGATGTTTGAACCGATAGTAGTCGAGCCGATCGTCTCGTTGCATGCCCCAGATCTTAGTCCGATCGTACCCCAGTCTCGGTCGACTGAATCTATTGTCCCGATCATCTTCGACGATCCTTAGACACCACCGTAAGATACCTAGCCCCTGGTCCAGCCAGTTGAATTGACTAAAGGTGATGTTTGCGTGTTGTGCATGTAGGCGTTTACGGGGATGTACAGCGTGTGAAGATTCTCTACAACAAGAAGGACTCGGCACTGATTCAGATGGCGGAACCCCATCAGGCACACTTAGGTAATTAACAACGTGGCAACGCGTGCGCGAACGCTTGGTCCCCAAACCTCATCCTCGGAACCAAGTGGAAATATCCGTAACCCGCGACTGTGTTTCTCACGATCCCTTCTTTGCGACAGCGTTGACACACATGGACAAGCTGAGAGTGTTTGGGAAGCAGATCAAAGTGATGCTCAGCAAGCATCAAACTGTTCAGTTGCCGAAGGAGGGTCAGCCGGACGCTGGTTTGACGAAGGATTACACCAACAGTCCCCTTCACCGATTCAAGAAACCGGGCTCGAAGAATTATCAGAACATCTACCCACCGAGCGCGACTTTGCATTTATCGAATATTCCGTAAGTGACGTTCCCCATCCTACACTGTCCCCGCACAGTTCATAGGTTCGCGCTAATTGTCCCGACGGTTTTAGTAACACTGTAACCGAAGAGGAAATCAGGGATGCTTTCACTAAGAACGGCTTCACCGTGAAGGCTTTCAAGTTCTTCCCGAAAGACAGGAAAATGGCGCTCATACAGATGCCCAGCATGGACGACGCTGTCACCGCTCTGATCGTGAGTATCCTAATCGTCTTACACTACCGATCTAGCCTTGTTGCGCCTAGGTGACTACCAGTGGCAACTGGGGGACCCAGTAAGTTCGTAGTCTAGGCCGGTGCTGTCCTCGGATAGCTACCTGTGGGGACGTGATCTCCTCGACAGTCTAACCTGGGTCGGGCAAAGATCATTTTAAAGATCAGATTCGGTAAATCGGTGAAAATTGCAAGGTCCCTAGATCGCTAGGGGTGCAGCACAGACCTAGGCCTAGGTTAGCAACGGTAGACTGGTAGACTAACAGCCGCCTTGTTCCAGAAAATGCACAACTACCAGCTGAGCGAATCCAACCATCTGAGAGTATCATTTTCCAAGAGCAACATCTAACAAGAATCACAATCAAACGATCGGCAGTGGTACCAGCCCTACGCCCTAGTCCCCTTTTGGTCACCCGGCGCAGTGTATGACTGATGATCCGCGGGATGGGTCCAGTCCGTTGCTCATCCGTTCCTGCAAAGGCTGCAACCCCATTGACTGGCCACCACCAATTGTACCGTGCTCTCGGCCGGGACAGAGCGAGAGGAACCGAGAAAGGCGAAACGAAACCGCGGCCATGACACAAAAAGCAAAATAATGGGAAGCGGGAAGTAAAAACCGCGTTCCGTGGACGGGAGCTTCACAAATACGCCGAGCTTCTTGGTGTCCGCCCCCCGGAAGACAATTTTTTCCGGGGGTGGCCCGAACGCGCGAACACACGACTAAAAAGGTGTGCTCCCCCCACCTCGGGGGAGCTCCCCTAACGTAACTGTGTACATCCGTTTCTATGTTTTTTCTCATTCGATCCGATTAGACGCTAATAAGGGGGTTCCACAAACACACAGAGACATACATACAGACACACATGAACACATCGTGGCCCGCGTGGCACGCTCTGGAACACAAAAAAGGATTAGGGCTGCGAAAACGGAGTAACCGCGAATGGAGTCGAGGGGGGTGGGATCTGCAAAATGGTTGGGGGACATCCCAGGGGGTGGGGGGTTTTTTTCTTTTGTTCAAGCGAATGGTAAAAAAGCGGACTCTGTATTTCGGGAACCGGTGCTGGTTTTCCAGGCAGCGCGAGTATAATGAATGACCCCCGGAGTGGCGAACCGGGGGAACGATTTAATTGAAAGCCAGAACCGTTCACAGAGAGAAAGAGAGAGGGGAGAACCAACGTGTCTCCCGCGCGTCTAACGATAAAGAGAGACACATATATATTGTATACACACATTGCGAGAGGCGTACACACACACACACAGACACACACACACGAGTATTCTGAAGGGAGGAGGGAGAGACTAGGATTAAACGAAAAACAAAGAAAAAGATAAAAAACAACAAAGTAAGAAAACGATAAGAAATTGGGTACGAAGAGGGACTCTCGGTTGAAGAGCCCGAAGCGTTCTCGGCTCTTTGTACAGAGTTAATCTTTAAAGCATAAGGTATATTATATATATATATTATATATATATATAAATATATATTATATATTTTACAAGCGTGACGCGCTAAGCCGGTCGCGGCCGAGCGGACTACATCTTCAAACTGAGTAAACGTGTTAAGGATTTTTAAAGTTAACGGAAGAAAAAAAAAATATGGAAAAACGAGAAAACGGATCTGGGGAAGGGGTGGGGGGAGGGGCGGGGCGGGGGCCGGATGACCGTTGTGTCGCCCTGTTGTCGATCGAATCGATGATAATTCGAGCGCGTCTTTGTTTAGCGTGTAAGTGATAGATAGATTTGTCGGCGCTTTTTTCGCAGTCGGCAGAGTGAGCGACGTGCACACACACACACACACAGACAGACAGTCACAGTTTTAGGACATTTTAGGACAACGTGAAAAGATGCGAGAGAGGTATAGCGGGACGGAAGCAAGAATGAAAGTAGGGGGGTACCCGATGATGAGCGAAAAGACGACGACGACGACGATGATGATGATGATCGACGGTGATGATATAGGATTGTCGCGGTTCCAGCGAACGGCTTAATTGTCGGGTACTAAAGATTTAATTGTTAGGGCCGATCGTGAACGGGACCGTTAAGCGGTTCTAGCGAGAGGCGGCTGCGCGTGCGCGTATTCCCCCTCCAGCCAATCGGGTCGCGCTCGACGTTGGTGGGGAGAGACCGTGTGCAACTATCGAGGTTTCCCGCGACACGCCACGCGTCGCAGAGCCCGGTGCTTCTTCGTGGGCCACCCGATTCTTCTTTCGATTCTTTTCTCCGTCGATAGAGGGTTGATTCTGTTTTCTCTCCTCCACGTCTCTGAAAAAGTGTACCTTCAGTATTCTCGACGGCTGTATCCTAGCTAGATTACGGCGTCGACATTTATATCGGGTTCGACCGTGTATTCAGCTCGACTGGCCACGTGGCGGGATCGTTGACGCTGTCGTACGTCGTTGCGGGTGGTATTTTTATAATTTGTATGTTCGACGATAAGTATTAATCACACGAAACGTACACGAACACACTCCGAACACGCGATACTCAAACGTGTCGGCACGCAGACTGGAACGCCAACACGCAGACACACATACGACGACAAAAACACGCGAAAACACACACACACAGAGACACACTGAGACGCAGGTTTCTTAGCTGATAGGTGCTTAGGATTGTGTAGAATCTTTAATCGTAATTAAATAAGGGTGAAAACCATACACGTATATTGACAAGGAGGAAGGAGTGAACCGTTAAACATATCGCTAATTAAACAAAAAAAAAAAGAGATAGAACAAGTTTGTACATGCGTAGAGTGAGAGAGAGCGAAAGAGAGAGTGTGAGAGGGGGAACCGTATCAGTGGTGGGGGGGAATTCTGAAACGCCTGGATGACGACGGTTCGACCTCGTTTGTTTCGATCCGGTTTGACGAACTAGTTCCTGATCTCCAAGCATTCCTGTCGGCAGGCGGCGTGATTAGGGTCGCCCACCCCCGCTGTAGGTGACGTTTAGCCAGAATCCGGTCAGAGGGCAAGCTAGGTAGTGAGAGGGAGAGGGAGGTCTGTTGTGTTTTTGAATGATGTTGAACTCGCTGGTGTCGTATAATGATAATAAGGTAGAACAAAAGAAAAAAAAAGAGAAGAAGAAGAAGAAGAAGAAGAAGGATGAAACTCTATGATACACGTAGCCGTTACACCGCAGAGCGTAAATATATTATATATATATGAATATATACTATATTAATGGAAACCGAGGGGACGTTTTTTCTGGCCGATGAACGAAGAGGGACGAGTTTTCTACTCGCGCGCGCGAGACGCACCTCCCACGGACACTTGAACACAAGTACACCTAACTCGAGATGAGACATAATACCAGGCGAGCCGAGAGGCACAGGTGTCCTCGCGGCCATCATGCGAACAAATTTATCAGTAGTGTCGTAGCGTCGTGATGAACTGGCCCTCTGTCGGGGCGTCGCGACGGGACCGTGGGCGCGTCACTTATCCGTGACACCGAGTCCACGAGGGCTCTCCCGAGTGTCGTCGCGACGTGACCATGGACGCCCGGAAGTTTTTGTCTACTCGACGTTCTGTTGGAGTCAATTAAATCTTATTAATATACGTATCGACTGTAGAAAAGAATAAAACAAAACAGGTAGCGGTGGGAAAGCGCGTGAAAGTGTGACGTGCGAATGTGTATGAGGTCGCGTGTGGCTGTGTACGTGTCCGAGCATCGAGAGAATGACAGAGGATGGAAGTGCCGAGTGCTGTTGCGTGAGCCAGAGAGAAAGAGACTAATTGCGACGAGGTATGAGAAACGAATAAACAGAAAACTACAAAAAAAAAGATATATATATATTTAACAAAGCGAGTGCCGGCCCGGGCAGTGTTCTTTGTGCCAAAGTAGGCTAGCCGTTAATTCTAGGAGGGGGTCTCTCCGTCAGCTGTTCAGAATTCGGCTCCTTGGCATCGTTTTGCGGATCAGGGACAGCTGGAAGAACTCTTCTGATAGCCCAACAAACATCCAGCTCCAGATAACTGTCCTGGTAGCTCCCCAAAATTCTGACGACACCTTCTACCAGCTAACCAGGTCCTGCTGGCTCTTCCACCACCTGCTCAGTCCCTGATAAAATTCCCAACAACCGACCAGCTTCGGATAACTGTCCTGATAGCTCCCCAAAATTCTGACGACACCCTCTACCAACTAACCAGGTCCTGGTGGCTCTTCTACCACCTGCTCAGTCCCTGATAAAATTCCCAACAACCGACCAGCTTCGGATAACTGTCCTGATAGCTCCACAAAATTCTGACGACACCTTCTACCAGCTAACCAGGTCCTGGTGGCTCTTCCACCACCTGCTCAGTCCCTAATAAAATTCCCAACAACCGACCAGCTTCGGATAACTGTCCTGATAGCTCCCCAAAGTTCTAACGACACCTTCTACCAGCTAACCAGGTCCTGGTGGCTCTTCTACCACCTGCTCAGTCCCTGATAAAATTCCCAACAACCGGCCAGCTTCGGATAACTGTCCTGATAGCTCCCCAAAATTCTGACGACACCTTCTACCAGCTAACCAGGTCCTGGTGGCTCTTCTACCACCTGCTCAGTCCCTGATAAAATTCTCAACAAACATCCAGCCCAGATAACTGTCCTGTAGCTCCCCAAAATTCTGACGACACCTCTACCACTAACCAGGTCCTGGTGGCTCTTCCACCACCTGCTCAGTCCCTGATAAAATTCCCATCAGCTTCGGATAACTGTCCCAGCACGTCCCCAGGTCCTGCTGACTCCACCGATAGCCACCCAGAGGTCTTGCGAGCCCTCGAAGCAGGCTATCCTCTAACAGGCCCGCGTGACGACAGCAACGCGAGACCTAGATCGCTAAGAGCCGAATCCTGAGTGGCCGGGGGGAGTGTGAATCGACCAATCAGTAGAGACGTAGCGAGTAGCCGGCATGAGCGAAGGGGCCAGTCTTTGCATCTATGATCTGTCTTTCGAATCTCCAATATATTTACATTATTTAATCTGACGACTGCATTTATAGATTCTACCGAGACAAGGAGGGGAACGCGTCCGTCGTGCGAGACGCTGATTCGTCACACACACGTTCACACCGGCTACACACCGAACACACACGTTCCTGTTTTTCGGTTCGTTCGGTTCAAGGACACTTTTCTTGCGAGTTCCTTGGGGAGACAGGCTCGTTTTCCCAGTGATCCTTCGCGTCGACGATGTTCATGGGAATGACCGAGACTTTTCCAAACATTTTTCATCGTTCACGAAGATTATCCTTGTCGGATCAACCTTGATGCGACCTTCAACCCGTGCCAGGAGATCCGAGAGATAATTCTTCGCTTGAAGGAGAAAAGATCTGGTGGCCTGTTCGAATGGACATCGTCGTTGCGATCGATCGCCTCGCAGTGCATCGTGTTGTCTTCTACGTTAAGGTTCTTCTGTTTAAGTATTAAACACAGGCTCTTTCAATTGTCCCGCGCTGATCGCCACGAATAGCACAAAATGAACGAACATCGATCAACTGTGGCCCCTGATCTTCGTCGTTGCTCTCGACGAGCAACCACTTCGGCGCGAAGGAACCAGTTGAAGGCCTCCCGCACAATAGTATTTCCGGCACAATGTCTTGTAAGCGTACCTGAAATGCCTGTAAACGTCGCCGGGCCTGTGTGACCTCGAATTTCGAAAAAAAAAAAAAGAAAACGAGGCCCCGTCGTCCGGCGTTACCACTCTTCGTTGATTTTACTGACGTTCTCTAGGAGTTTTCTCGACACATTCCCGTTCACACCTGATCAAACACATACACACGTACACAAACATAAACACACGCACATACACCGGTTGTTTCGTACTTTTGTTTCGCGTCGAATTTGATCCAAGGTGGATTAAACAATAGAATTATTTATTGGACAGATAATCTTGCCATTTTGTCGAAGCTTTCCGAGTCACCAGAGTGAAATAGTTTTCCAAATTCCGTACCCCGAAGGGTCAAAAAAGATCTTCGGGGTCAGCGCGCTTGCTACTTTCTATCGACTGTTCATTGCGATGACAATGATTTCCACTCGTTTCGCCTAATTTTAGGAGGACCGCCTCTCCGTGGTTCTCCGTGGTTCGCGCCAAAAATAGTGGTGACACTTTTAATCGATTTCTAAACGAGGGACAGTAGTTGAAAGCTTTAGAAAAAAAGATAATCAATTCGGTGAATCAAACGGGCAAGCCGTACCGAATTGTGGATTATCCACAGGGTGTCCGAGTTCAAGTTGAATCATTTCAAACGTCATTTCTTCCCTGATATTTCAAAAAAATTCTTTATACCATTATCGGCAGATTTTTAATCAATTCTTTTCGGATGTTTGCGAAAGTTGGACCAGGTTTGTGGTGGTTGGATTATGTTCGTTGAGGTTTAGAAGAGACACCCTGCGGATGATTTAGATTGAGTATATCATTAGCTGGGTTGAGGGGGGCCGAGGTGAGAGTTGGGATAGCCAGCACTCGCTACATGGTGTCGCGGATACTCAGGCTCCGAAATTTCTCCAGACCAACGTAAAAAACTCCTTGCGAAATTCTAGAAGAGTTGTTCTAATATATATATGTATACATATTCAACGTAACTTCCTCATATAGACGACGTATTTTTATATACTATAGAGACCAAAACGGCAAGACGATTCTCGATTGCTCTGATCGTCGTTCGAAGCGGTCGCGCGAGTGCTACGTTTATCCAAATATAGATCCCGTCGAACACTCTTTCCATTCCACCCTTTGCGGACGATCGATCATTTGGTAGATCACACTCGGCTATACTTGAACGATCCACAGTTCCTTTGATCCTCCCGCTACACCAGGATCGAGCTACTGCAATCTGCCTGCGTTGGTCGTTTGCCAAACATCGTCAAACATCGTCAAACATTCGGGAGCCGTTGAGAACGATCGAGTCCCTGTTCAGACCAAGCCACATAGATCGCTGCGAGCCCCAGAGGAACCATGAAACTGTGACAATCAAGCAATCAGATCTCATCAAACCGCGTCGAACCTCGTCAAACAAGACCGTGAGAACGCTCTAAGTACAAAGTATTCCCTGTGTAACAATCTACCAGCTATGAACAGTAAATGTCCGGAGTCCCAAAGGGTCAGACGCTGAACATAATCAAGGAACGATCCCTTTTTTTCCCGAATCGATGCTCCTATGGATCCCTGGAGTAAACAAAAAAAAAATATAGTAGGACGATGTTGAACAACACCCGACAGTCGAGTCGAATCCTGAGCAAAACCTGAGCAAAATGAATAATACTGTTCGGACCAAGGAAATTCGGGGTCTGGTTCGAGCCACGCAGTAGACAAAGCTTAGCCTACAGAGGTTATTAGTGACTATAGTAAAATGTTAAATAAACAGACACACACACAAACACACACACACGGCATGATGTATGTAAAGAAAAACAAAAACACGAACATGTAGCAAAATCAGGTTAATGGAAACGTAAACGTACACAAACAAACACGTACACTCACACACTACGTATATCTCCTACATAATATACATATATACATACATATATATATATATATATTTGATATATCGCATTGTAACAGGTGTGTCCAAAAAGTGCGCGGCGACTGCATCCAATAATCTATATTTTATTAATAACTGATAAGTCTAGGGTTACCGACGTTACGGAATTATGTAATGAATTAGATGAAAAGATTAATCTATTAATGAATATATATTGTATATGCGGTGCGAATACGAGTGACAGAGAGCGAGAAAGAGAGAGTGAGAGAGAGAAAGTGCGTTGGAGTGAGTAGTCTGCAGAGAGAGAGAGAGAGTGGGAATGAACGATGGAAAGTGTGGTACGAGTCTCGATGAGAGTGAGAATCGCGTGTAGAATCAAGATTAAAATTAAATTATCCGGTATAATTGTGTAAAAAAAAATATATCGTTGAAGTTCAGGACTGTCTGCTTGCCTAATCCGGGGCCTTAGGCGTCGTTCGAACCGGGATTAACAAAAATCCGGGCCAGCCGCCCTGAACCGTCTCGTCGCGACGAGAGAGTCTTGTCCGAGAAGAGACAGGAGAGCCTCCGTCTTATCAAACCTGACGACGATTCAGGGTCTCTCGAGGCCCGATCACCGTCTTTTCCTCTCGCACGGGAAGGAGGGCAGCGAACGGAACCCGTTGGCAAGACGAGGAACAGAAAGAGAGAGAGAAGACACCGAAAGCCTCGGTCGGGCATCGATGGGCGCCGGTTTGTTCACATAAGCGAGTATTTAATTTTTCCTACGGAGGCGAAAGCGTTTAAAAGACACAGACAGGGTCAAGCAGAGTGGAGAGAGGCAAACTCCGTGAGAACGATCTCGTCGGCCAGGATACCTGATAGCGTGTTCGTAGGCTAGGGGTGGAGAGCTGACGGACCGGTCCCAGGGTGTCCCCAGGGCTGTAGAAGATCAGAGCCATCATCGATGAAACCGTGCGATCCGGATCTTGTGACCAGATCTCTGGTCGACTAACCGGCTGGAGGGACCCGGTCTGCTACCTAGCTAAGAGGGATCCCAGCATCGTCCTCGGGGGACTCGACATATCAACGAAAGGAGCGATTCTTCAACACTTCGGGACCCGGTTCGAGGCTTCTCTGTCCAGGACCTCCGACTTGGTGGGTGTTCGCTGGTGTGCCCGTTGACCGAGTGATTCCACGATCTTCTGGCCCGCTTTCCTCTTCCATGGAAGCCACGTTAGACTGTAGATCATGGCCCCCGGATGGTCAACAACCTCCCGGACGAGCCGAGAGTAGGTCTCGATCGCTCTATTATCCGTTAGTTGATCGTTAGAATCGCTATCGCTGTTGTGACATCGATGTATCGCCAAGCTGATCGGAGCAAAGCCTAGGAAGAATGAGTCGGAACGAGGTTGATCGGCGCCGAGGTCATGAGAGGCGTCACCTTTCGAGGGCCGACGCGACACGACACCTACCGACAGAGCCCGACAGGACCCGCGTGGTTCAGCCAGGATCAAACGAGACTCTGGATGGTGTCCTCGGACCAGGACAGCCAACCAGCCGCGAAACAGTCCGATTGCAACGGGAGAGGGGGTGGGGTGGGTGGGCGATCAGTCTAGACCTGGAGAAGAGCCTAACCGCGGTTCAACGGTGGTCGTCTTCAGGGTCGCGTCCGACGATCGAGTTTTAATCGAATGAACGTTTTCTCGTGTATGTACATAGGGTCGCGCGGATATGATACGGTACTCCCGTTTGTGTTCTTTCGTTTTTCTTTTCTGTTTTATTTCTTTGTTTCGTTTCTCGAAGGAGACTACGGGCAACAGTTCCCGGTTGTAGTTAGGCGTCGGATCACCGGTAGAGATTTATCTAAAGTAGCTGTTAAGTCGACCAGGTGGAATCGGAGACACGAAGAACACACGGTCGAGACACTTCGAGACAGGTCTATGATGACACGAGCCGCGCGACGGTAGTAGCGAGGAGCAATGATTGATTGATTGATTGATTGATTGATTGATTGATTGATTGATGATGAAGATAAGAAGAAGAAGAAAAATAAACAATGTAGCGTGTTAGAGATCTCGTGTAGCGAATCCTTTCTAAGTAAGCCTCCAGAATTTAAACGAGTACTATGTATAGTTAAACGACAATCACTCGACTCTCTGTATCGATACCATTCTCTCACAGGGAAGAACAGGAAAGCGAAAGATATCCTTGAGCCATCGGAGATGAAGCTGTCGATTATCCTTCCTCGCGTCACACCTCGTTTCACGCACACAACAAACCTGTTTCGGTTTTCGCCTCTTCCGCGGCGTGTCGCCGCGTCCTCTGTTCGCATTCTTGCCTGCCCCCTCCGAGAAACAGTGGCTTCCTGACAGTTCGTTTCTAGCGCTACGAGTCCGTCAATCCTTCGTCCAGGACGTCCTCTGGTCGTCGATAGGTCGTTTCAGTATTTCCTTCTCGGTTAGGCCTTTTCCCGTAGCGGTCCTTGAACGGCGGGGGCCGTTCTTCGTGTATTCGGTCGCCGAAGACAGCCTCGCCTAGTCGCGCGGAGAACGGCCTCCGATCGAAGTTCTCAGTATTCCACGAGAGACAAATAACTAACTACCTGTCTTCGGGACTTCCAGTCGGGAGCGTGGACATTTTCAGAGATCGTTCCAACAGGTTTGCTAATCCTACAGTTGGCTTCACCTATGGCAGGCTGCAGTTATATCCGACCCAAATTCGACCAAGACTCTACCAGGTTTTACGTTAGACCTAGCCGGGACACTGGTAGCTAAAAGAGCTAACTTACGTCTAGCTTTCACGCTGACGATCAGCGAAGAGACCCGGCCCGTAGCTGGCTAACTCGAACCTGGCATGAGAAAAATAGTTAACGAAGACCTACAACTGATGGCGCCTAACTCGGACCTAACTTTCACCTGGGTAGCTAAAGAAGACCTAGCCTCGGTGTCTATCCAGACCTGGTACCGATCAAAGACCTATCCCACGACCTAACTGAGGCCTAACAATCAAGTCCCAACACCTTGGTCTAACAGAGCTGAAGCCAGCTGCACTATTAGCAAAAGACTCCAACGTGTTCCCGCCTGGGACATCTCGAAGAATAGTATTCCGAACCTTTGTTCCAAGGGAAATCGAAGTTCGAGCCAGACATGAGGGGGACAATTCACGGGGATGCAATTGTGGGCCAGGAATTGCGTTGCAAGTCACAATCAGCTCGCCTCCGGCAAGACAAATCAATTTTTTCATTTTGTACGAGCAAACAAAAGTAAGCGAAACATTTACTGCGAGAATCAATTGTCAGGGCGGGCGTTTTTATGGTTAAGCTCTTTCTAGTTGGTTCGATTAGGAGATTAGTTTTCGTCTGCGATGAGATTAGGTAGCTAAACACACGACAGTGGGGGGGGGGGGTGTACGAAACTCTATTCCCAGCACAAAACAAACGAAAAAGAAAAAAAAATAACAAAAAGCGGAGGAGACAAACGCTAGAAAGAATCGGTTCTCACCGCACGATCGCTCGCTATTGAATTGTACGCTGTTCCGGACCCTGTCCGACTCACGCGAGCATACGTAGGACAGAGACACACACACGACGCACACACGTACACCTTTGTCAGTGCCAACATATTTCGTGTTACTCCCCGGTTCGGTTCATGGATTCGCTGAATTTCCGTGATACTACTCTCGAGGAAGCGGAGGAGGTCCAGTAGAGACACCAGTTAGGCTTAGACCCCAAGGCCTAAGATCTCAAGGTCCGGATTTCTAGGTAGATAGGTTGTTTCAGTTGACTCGAGGGAAATCTCACGTACCAGGTGTTTAGGATAGCCAGTTTCCTCACAGGACCGGTCTATCGTCACGCGAGAGTGATCCTCGGATCTTTAACCGGATAGAGGATCCCCGAAGCTCTGACGATCGATCGAAACAGGATTCAGCTGTGTTCGATCAATGTATAGTTCAATGTCGACCGATGATTCCTACGAAGCATTTACACCGACGCTCACACCTATTCACACCGGTTTGCATTTATACACACGCAAACACACCGAGACACACACACAAACATACACAAAAAGGCCTACACGCTCGCGCACACAAACGCAAACATACACCGAGACACAGAGAGAGCCACAGGCGCACATATTCGGCAGAATTATGGGCACATACCGATCGCTCTTCCACGTGTCTTCTTTCGGCACGACGCGATTTATTATACACGATTTACTACTACGATTTTTATACCTCAATTACAGAGCCTCCCCGCAGAAAGTATTTTCCGAGTTATGCGAGTTTTACGCGCATATAGGCGGCCCCGGAAGTGACCCTAACGCGTTTCCGTTTTCGTTTCCGCTCCCCGAAGCTCGCCAATGTGATATCAGTACGAAAAGAAAGAGAAAAACGACGAGTACAGGGCTGCCTCTCTACTGGGTCACTCGTGCGCCTGCGCGCACGTAGGGAGAGAGTGGGAGGAGCTGGGAGTGGGAGTAGCCATCCCCACCGCGCTGCGCGACCGCCGCCAGTGATTGGGGGAAGCGGAGAGTGGGCGTGCCCTTAGATTCGAATCCCTGCTTGAGGACGCGTAGAGAGGCGTTCCTGTATTGAAACTTGCTAAAAAAAAAATTGTCAATCATTTTTCACGGAAGTAGTATAGGAACACCACGACCAGACCGCGGATATTATGCATTTGCACCGGAGGAAAAGGCGTTTTTCTTTTTTTAAGTGCAGCGACGGTTTGCACGAAGAACAACAGCGATCGTTTGCATAAATTTTTGGCCGGTCCAGTCGTGGGTGGGGATAGGTTTAATCGCGAGTGGCAGGGGCAGCGGGGACTTTTCTCGGTTCGAAACGCATTGTGATCATGTCTGTAGTTGTCCTTGAACCTTTGTTCGCGCGTATAGATAGTGCTACCGGCCGCTTCCGGGGCGGGTCTTCTTCTACGTCTTTCATTGCGTCTTGCGATGCGGACGCGCCACACACCTTCTTCGAACGAGCATTTTTCATCGACGTTCTACAAACAAAAAACCCGTACGTTGACTTCCGTAACGTTAATTATTTTCTTTTTTTTTTTAGCGTCGTTCTACTCTTTTGTTTTTAATTAGTATTCGTTCCGCGTTTGCGTCGCCCTACTTTCTTACTTCTCCGACGTTTCTTCCTTTCTTTATTTGTTTTTTTTTATTACACACGATTATTACTATCTACTACTACTACTATACTATTACTATTACTATTTACTCTACTACTACTACTACTACTACTACTACTACTACTACTACTACTACCACTACTATTACTACTACTACTCACTACTACCCCTACTACTATTACTATTACTATTACTCCTACTACTACTGCTACTACTACTACTACTACTACTACTTACTACTACTATTACTTACTACTACTACTACTATTTACTACTACTTACTACTATTTACTACTACTACTACT
>CM052135.1:2214146-2229689 GCA_028454255.1 Halictus ligatus
TACTACTACTACTACTACCACTATTACTACTACTATTACTACTACCACTACTACTACTATCACTACTACTACCACTATTACTACTACTATTACTACTACCACTACTACTACTACTACCACTACTACTACTACTATCACTACTACTAACTACTACTACTACCACTACTACTACTATCACTACTACTACTACTACTACTACTACTATACTACTACTACTACTACTATCACTATTACTACTACTACTACTACTATCACTACTACTATACTACTACTACTACTACTATCACTACTACTATACTACTACTACTATACTACTACTACTACTACTACTACTACTACTACTACTATACTATTACTGCTGCTACTACTACTATTACTACTACTACTACTATTATTATAATTATCGCTATTTTTTAATCGTCATCGTTCGTTACTATTAATACTAGCGTCTAATTAATAATTATTACTCATTTATACTTTACTCTACATCATTATTCCCTAGTTCGTACCCTCTATTTACTATTTCGTTACTCTGTTTTATTTTTTTTTTTTATGGAATTCTCTAACTCTAGATCTTTACTTGCGTAATTAGTTCGAAAGCAGAGCACGAGCTTAGTTTTTATGGAGAAAAAGAATGAGACGAGAGATGGAAACGCAGAAAAGCGAAAACTCGCGACGAAGCGGAGCGACGTAAGAAAAATGAAAAACGAAAAGGAGAAAAAAAAGTGAGAAAGATGATGATGTCGAAATGAAATGAGGAAAACACACATACACGTGACACATTTTTTTGTAAGATCGAGCGTTTTAATTTTAGTTGGACCCTAGTTTAGGCTCGTTAACGTTTTTTAACTGATCAGCGCTACTCTATCGTCTCTAATCTGTCCCATTCTCTGTCACTTCAGATTCTCTCTGTTTTATCACGCTTACTTCTCATAGTGATTCTATCCTGTTTCTATTTCTCTCTGTCTCTGTGTCTATCTCCCTCTATTTCTATTCTTTCTCTTTCTCTCTCTCTCTCTCTCTCTCACACTCTCTCTCAATACGTACATCGTATACCTTTGTATTACTTCTTACTCTTATCACTGGACCGCTGACAATTATGCACGCAAAAAATCGAAGGAGAAAAAGTTTGTTGGTAAAACCTTCCGGTGGACGATTGAATTCGCTCTCATGTGCATACTCGTCGGCAGTTCATTTATTACTATTACTCTTACTATATCTACTACTGTATCGTCTACTTACTACTATTACTACTAGTAGCGCTACTATCTCCGCCTATAGACCTAAGTTGCCTCGTCTCGTTGACGCAAACTTGGAGAACAATATTGTTTTCTGTTTTTTTTTCTGTTTTTGTTTTTGTCGGACCGATTACACTTTCGTGACCGCTTTTTAGTCACTGTTTTAACACTTAACGATTCAAGATGGCGACTGTGATCGACGCGTCACTGCACGCGGTCTCGAGAACGTACAGTTCAAGCCACGAGAAAAATTGACAAAATTTTATCAACCAAAATTTACGCTGTACCCGACACCCTCTGCAGACCAGTATTGAATAAACAATGTCTCGAATAAAATTATTCACGGTACGGTGGAACCTCGATCATCCGAACCGGGCTGGAATTTCAATCGGATAATAATCGATAAATCAAGATGCGATGGGTGATTTTTGATCTACCTGTGAACAAATTTAGAATTGCAGAAAAACGAATTCGGACGTCCAGGTTTCGGATAATGGTGGTTCCACCGTGATGTAAAAGTTACTGCTGTTCTTCATGGAATTGTTCGAGTAATTTGAGTGATTGTAAGTGATTGTAGAATTGGAAGCAGAGGGTGGAGCCAAGTTTGCGACCAAGGGGGCGGGGCGATTGGATTTTTTACCACTCACTGTACGCCATCGATTTTTGCGACAGAACGTGAGCCTGTTCTTTAGTTTCTCGCCTTATGCTCGCCGAAGTTTTCACCCCCGCACACCCTTTCCCATCCCGCATCGCAAATATATACATCCCGGATATTATGCGAAATCGACGAAATTTTTTTTTTGTACACACATATTACACCACTTATATATATATTTTTCTTTTTTTTTTTGGTTTTCCTTTCCTCACCCGCGTTTCGAGCGTGCTCTATCCGACGAAACGTTTTTTCTGCTCTCGCCTGTATCCGACTTCATTTTTAATATTTTCTTTTTTCTTTCTCTCTCTGCCCTAACTGGTAAACACTGAGTGTCGAAGGAAGGGAAGGAAACAAAAAGAGAAACAAAAAGATACAATATATATATATATATATATATATATATATATATATATATATATATATTAATTACAGAACACGAGACGTGATCATCATTCGCTAGCGAGCGGGCAAAGAACTATACATATATGCATATAGCCGATTTGTCAAGAAAACGCAAAAATGAATGGAAAGATAAATAAACCTGTCCGTTTTTTGTGTTCTTTCTGTGTGTCCAACTGCACTCTCCTGACACCCCCCACTTGTTCTTTTCTGATTGGACAGGGACGCAACAAATTTTCCATGAGAAAATCAATTTCACTCAATTTTCTTGACACATTGCAGATTTTAAATGTTTCAATTGGGTCGTTGTACAAATTCAAATTGCCCGAAAGCTTCATTGAGAAATAAAAGAGTGCGTCTTGATGGTATGAAATATTCTTTGGCAAAAATTCTTTGTGATTTATCTTTCAAAAGATTTGACACGCAGGTGACGTTAATTCGGAATCATGTTCAAGAATATTCAGCACAAAATTAGTTTCGATTTTCGTGCCAAATATATTGACTGCATATTGATTCTTGATTCACGAATTAATTTGTAGAAACACTTCGTTGTACGTACTAAACAATTTTTTAAATGTGTATATAGGCATTCCTCGAGCATGTACATTAACTCTTTAATTAGCTTGACATTGTCAAAATGTTGTGGATTCATTTTTTAAACAAATTTCTTGCGTCCTCACCCTCACACCTTTCACACCACCGATAGTCCGAGCTGATTCTTTTGTTTCTAAATGAACATCCGCCACGACAATCGATTGTTCTCGATGTTTCGGGTGTCTACCGTTTCTCTGACAGTTCGAAGGAACAGATCGACGTAATTACAGAACAATCAGCGTCAGGGTCTCCTCCCAAATATTTTATTTTAATACTCCTTTTCAGAGTTTCATCGACGCGCTATTTCTCCACCCCTCGGGGCTGCCGTAATTCACAATTGGGTGGTTACAAAAATCATTAACGAACCTCTTCCCTTAATTTATTTTTCAGGAATTTTTGTCTTCGATTCAATTCTTGACTGTCCTGTAAATTGGTAGACTTGGAAGAAAGAGAAACGACTGGGTTTTTAAATAGATACTGTTGCCATTTTCCAAGAGAAATTCGAAACGAACATTGTGTTGTCCAATTTTGAATTCGAGCAGCCCGAATCTCCAAAGGAAAAACTTTCTCACACACCATTTCTCTTCCCCGTGGCGTTTCGGGATCGTGCGAGTCTTGAGACCGCAGATTTTCTGGGTCTCCGCGAGGCGAATTTTCCGGGGCCCCTAATTTTCCAGGATCGATTTTCCCGGGGCTCGCGAAATTTTCCGGGGAACGATCTCCCCCGGGCAACCAGCATTTTTCTGGAGAACGTTCCCCATGAATCGCCGCAGCGGCGCGAGGGTGTGGCGAACGTCCTCGTCGCCCTTGAAAAGAGGTGGATCTCTGAGGGAGGCGTTGAATAGAATTTCTGCCAGCGAGACTTTTCTGATTTATTTTTTCACAGGCAGATATCCAGGAGGCCGTGTTGCATTTGTAGGAAATTCGCAAGGTTGAAAAATTGACGTCACAAAAAAAGAAAGAAAAGAAAAATAAAGAATCGGGAGGAGTAGTTTTACTGGCTCGGAGAACAAATTTTTTCTGAAAATTCGTCGATCGTCGAAGACACGTTCGAAAGTCTCTCGAGGGATCTAGAAGACCGAGGATCGATGTCCCAATGTCCCGAAGACGAGAACGAGGAAAGAAAGACTTTCTTGCGCACAAGCTTGCCCAGAACAATCGTTAGGAATCGTGCCTAGATATTTAAAACGCGTATTCTATGGGATCAACGTGATTACCTTTTTAGAATCTGATGAGGATGAGAGAGAGAGAGAGAGAGAGTATGTGTGCATGTGTATTCGTGCGAGTGAGAGAGAGGGAGAGAGCGAAAGAGTGTAGAGTGGATCGACGATTAAGGAAATCTGCGCTCGACAATGAAGCAAATTGATCCATCGAGCTGTGATCGATGGTAGATCGTGGCCGATGGATCCGTTGGTGAATCGACAGGTCTGACAAGCAAAAGTGAACCGGAAACCACGTGTCCAGTCTCTGCGTTGGATCAAAACATCGCAGAGGATATGTTGAAATTATTTTTGAAAATTGGCTCCGATTTTGTTCAATATATTCCATTCGCGACACGTGTTTCCGAGGCGTCATTGGTCACTGACAGTGCCCATCTGTTTTCTTTTTTTTTTTCTTAATTAGAAATGAAAGCAAAAGAAATAATAGCTTGCGGAAGAATCATCGTCACATTAAATTTGAGATAGTAATTTTTAACGATGTTCAGACAATCTAGATGAGTGCTGTCTTTGTGCTTGAAGGAGCTTGGCCATCAACCACGTTTTCATTTTGCATTGTCAACCACGGTAGCATAAATGAAATCTACTCACTTAATGGCACACCCTATAATTTTCATACTTCATATATTCTGTTCTACTTGTATCTATACCTATATGTAGCTCTACATCTGTCTGTATACTATTTACAAACTGTATATCTATATATATACGCATATCTCGATGTATGTACATATAATGTGCCCTTCTCCATTTTCTACCCGCATCTCCAGCACGAATTCTATAGTGAAATAACACTGGAAGGAAACTGCACGACGTTCGCCGTTTCGCTGTACTGTCGAACAAAAGATTGCTACCAGAAGATCATTTTGGTAGCTGATCTTTCAGTGACTCGAGCGACCACGATGGAGAGAACGTCGATGCATTTCCGTCCAACTTCTCTTCCAGCTCAAAACCGACCACAATCTCGCTATTCTACTGCCTATCATCGTCTTCCTCCTCTTCGACAACTTACGAACGGCCTACCACTGCGTTTCGCAGTACTTTTTACAATTTATTCTTGCAAAAAGTCGAGAACAGTCTGAAAAACGTTTCTACAAACACTCCCGCAGAGGGGAGTCTCCCTTTTCCACGAGACGGTAACGTGAGCCTAAAAATTTAACGATTAGACCATAATTGAACCGTACTTTTTGCAGGAACCATCTCTACTTCACTGTCGCTATCAGTGTCACTCGAAGCTTCGACCTTCTCAGACCTTCTACATCGATCGAGCTAGATCTAACTAGATTCTAGCTAGATCGATTGTCCGCCACTGTTGCTTCGTACAAACATTCATTCATATTCAAACCAAAAAATGTCCAAATTCGACTTGATGTTCCGAAAGCGAATGCGGCCGAAAGATAGAGCGGAATGTACGCTTTACGATGCATTTTGTTCCACGTCGATAGCTCAACTGGTTTCCGAGATAGAACAGTTCAAACATTGCGCTGCGGACGTTGGAAGTAGCGTACGCTACTAGTGATAGCACGCTAGCTAGCGTGAGCGTGGTGGGGGTTAGCGTGAGGTGTCGCGACGCGAGAACGGAAAATCATGGTTCTCTTTGAACAACGATATCTCGGGAACTAGAAGAGACATCCACACCAAACAAAATGCATTTTAAAGAAGAATCTTCGCCGCTGCTAGTCGCGGTTATCTCGTCAACGTAGCTCTGTCAGTTTCGGAATGAGAAATGTTCGAATTTTCATAAATTTAAAACAGCTTTCCTAGGGAAACACTCTGCGAACCAACATTGGCGGATAGCTCCCTTTTTCAATCATTAACGGCAAATCTGTTGCATGACGCTGCTAGAGAAACGATATAGAGTGTGCATTAGGGGCACCTGTCTCGATTTTAACGAGTAGACTGCGGATCTTTATGCGAGCATAAATTTCTCTCAACTGTTCCACCGGACCAGGGCTCGAACAAAAATTTGCCTGAGCTATCACAGGCGTAGAGGATGATAAACTAAACTAACTGGAGTTTTTGGTTCATTCGTAAATTGCATAGAGATCGCAGCCTACCGGCACGTAGCGTTAGTGGAAACGAAATGGGAAAACATTCAGATTATGCGCTTTAAGAACACGGGATAGAAGGTGGTGGAAATCGCAAATTAGACATTGCAGATTGTATTTACTGTTAGATCCGCCGCGTCATTGTCTTTCTGTGATGATCAGGCTATCTCGAAGACGGAGAGATTCATCCGGTGTTTATCGTTTGAGACGGAGGAAAGGTGAAATAAGAATGGAACGGTTTGGTCTCGTTTCCGGCGTCCGGTTCCTCCGGACGACGTCGGATCGTAGAAGTGTCCTCGTGGCGGTCTCTCTCTCGAGGCAGGACGCACAGACACAAGAGAACTATGAAAAAAAGAAAACAAAAACCAGAGAGAAAAGAACCCCCGCGGAGACTATCCTTCGAGCGTGTGAATGATGCAGAGCGAGGAGAGAATGAAATAACGTTTTTTCCGTTTCTACTCTCGGAACCCGAGTCTCTTCGGGAACGCGTCTGAACACTTCGGTATAGAAGTATAAAGTCAATTGCCCGTAAATTAATCGTGTAACAATGCCGCGGACGTCTGCCCGGCGACGATAATTAGTCGAGGTAAGGTAATCGATACTCGCAACAGTATTGTAGATAATATACGTTCAAACGAGAGGCGGTCAATGCTGGCGGTTGCTCGGCAAAACTCTTTTTTTAAATAATATTGCTCACACAGAGAAAACCTTATTCCGAACGATTGTCTGCCCCGTGGCGCGATTAAAAAAAAGTATATATATATATAACATAATTGTTCGTGTTCCTTTTTTATTTTTTGACGATTCGAAAAATTCCGGATAAAATTGCTCTTGATATTTGCCACGGTGTAAACAATCGCTTGGAATGCAAAAACAGAACGTGAACCAGTATTGACGAGGAGCCACACACACGCACACACATACATACACAGGCGAACACACAGATTTAACACAGGCCGTACGTGCATATGTATAACACAGGAGGATAAACAAAAAGAAAAAACAAGTCGATAAGGAACGTTGTATAATGTTTCATTGTCGCTCGGATAAGTCGACGTAGTTTCGTGCGAATTATTAGCTGGTAATTAACGATTAAATGAGCGATATGAAAACACTTGCCGAGCCACTTTTTACGAGCGGAGAACCATTCTGTTCGTTTTTCCACGGTGTCCCGTGTGCAAAGAGAGAATCGACGAGCATTTTTTCCCGAAAACGATGAGAAAAGCTGGATCAGAGGTTACCCGTTCTATTTTTGCAATTGCACCGGGAGGTTCCTTTGTTCCCCGAACCGAAACAAGAGAAGGAAAGAAAAAAGAGATAACAAAGAACAGAGAATATGTTCATTTCGAATTCCATTAAGCTCTCCGGCTTTTGTAATCAAAGAACTGCGGACTGGACCGGAAAAAGTGGCTCCATTCTTTCGTTGACGTACAGAGACGGAATACCGCCCAACGTTAATTAACAAAAAAAAAGAAAGAAAAGCACTGGGGGGGAATGAGGGGGAACGAAGCTCACCGAAACGAAGGGAGATGTTGGTCGAAGCATCGGTCTATATCATAGCGAAATTGAATTAACGAAACAGTGGAGAAACACGAGGAGCCATCGAACTGTATGTGTTCCTCGACGGAGGAGGCCTTCCTTTCTTCCTTTCGGCACTCACTTGAAAACATCTCTGCTCTAAAAAAATATATTTTGGTTCGTCGGAGGCCTTCCAAAAGTGTAACAGAATTTTTGTAAATTTTTCTCGCCCTCGTGTGCCCCTCGAAAGTATAACACCGTTCCTACTCGTCCGTTTTCTACGTACACTCTGAAGTATTTGAAACGATTGTAAACAAATTAATGCATTTTTAGTGAATACTTCAAAAGTACAATTGATCATAGACATGCGATACAGAAAATGGACGAGTCTTTCATTGTGCAGGGTCTCTCACTATAGCACTTGCTATAGGGCTCGCTACGAGAGCGCCATCTGGGACGCCATCTTGTATCTACAAGCGCGTCGCCGGCCCGCGAGCACGCACTATAGCGAGGAATACTGAATACTGGAGCTGGCGACACTGTTGGCAAATTGTTTAACCCTTTGCGTCCCGAGTCAACTATTATTTATAATTTTCTGGACGAAAGCAACTATTGAAATTTTTTCAATTTATTAAAAGTGTCCTCGCAGATGTTTGAAAATTCCGGAAATATTGAGTAAGGGTATTTCAGGGGGTATTTTGACCTCCGACGGACTGGAACGATTCAAAATTAAAAACGGAGGAGAACTGTGACGAAGGAAGGAGAAAGGGAGGGGGTGAAGAGCGAGAGAGGGGGAGAGCATGAGCAAATTTGAATTACTAATCAGATTTGGCCGCGTGGTCGCGAGACTCGCGCGTGTTTAGGACGAATATGTTATATATAAATATGAATATTATAAATATATATTAATATTTAGATTTATATTAATATGTATAAGGGAATGTTACTGTATTTGCGAATATAAAAAAAGAAACAGACACGGTGGGGTTAGAGACGAGCGACCTAGATACGACGTTCGCGTCTTTTATATTTTTCATTATCGGTATGTGCGTTATTATCAAATACAAAAACAAGGAGAAAAAAAGATAACAAGAAAGGGATGAAGCATTTCGTTGACGTGACTGTTCTCTCTCGTGTTAGCGTGATTGAAACAAGATGTAAAGAAGAAGAGGAAAAGAATCACGTGTATTATTGCCGAGCAAAAGCAGAGACATAGAGGAAAAAGTATGAAAAATTCGAGCGTTGTTGACGGAGACGAAAACAAGTAATGTGTTTCAGTATTAATCCGACGAGTGGAAAACTGTGAGAGACGAGGAGGCAGCGTAGCCTGGTTCGAATAACAATCATTCGTTAAGCCAGTTTCTCGCCTCGTATGCTGAGGGATCAATTATTAACGTTAAAGTACGAGGAAAAACAAATATCTCGAGAATATCAGAAATATATATTTAACGAAAAATCGAAATATATCAAATTTCGTCTTCCTCCCGATCTTCGTTTCCGTGGTCTTCTCGACGATGGCTGCGCTGGCTCCTTTCAAACATTGTACGTCACTTCTACATTCCAATTTGTTTATTCTTTACTTTTAAACAAAACAGAAACGTGTTTTTGAAATTCCATTCCTTCCCCCATTTCACTGTCTGCGTGATCGTCGAACGATAAATTTAAACAAACCAAAACAAAAAAAGAGAAAAAAATGTATAGACGCTAAGAAGTTAAAAAGAATTACAATAGATCGTAACTGAACAAAAAAAAAAGTAAATAAATAAATAAATAAATAAAAAGGAGAGGAAGAAGAAGATGATGAGATATGAGAAAAGAAAATCGTATTGTTTCGCGATTCCGTTCGGGCCGATGAATTATTGTGTAATCTTCATTCGCCGCCGTTTTAAGAAAAAAAAAAGATCGTTCGTTTTCACAATGTAAATACGTTCGTAAGCTTCCTTGCAGCATAAGAGGATAAACGCCTAGCTAATGTTAATGAAATTACTAAGAATAAGTTCGCTGTCGGACAGTTTTTTATATCGCAGAGTTTTGTGGCGACACACACACACACACACAGAAACAAACAGACACAAAACACACACGGCACATACATAACCCACGCATACATGTACGAACACATACCGTGAACGACGATGAAGACTTAGCATTAATTTGTCCGCAATTGCCGCTGAACATTGATTATGGATCGTGTGTAACCTTCGTTTCTTTGTCTAATGGCAGCCGATATTATTTTGTAAAGATAAAGAGAAATAAATCGACAAATGTATAACAATGAGGTTGTGACAGCCCTTCATTACGTTGACTACGAGGAAAATAAACTTCTTGATGCAAAAGCCCCCGAGACTACCAATTCTTCAGCATCTTATTTTTCATTTCATGGTCACAGGTCTCGGACGAACTCTTTGGAAAATTATTTTGCTGAAAATACACAATCTTGCCGGACCGAGGTAAATTTTTATCGGGCCACGAATTAATTCCACACAAAATGAAAATTCGTTCAGAAAATGTATTTTGACTTGCGCGTTAGAGTAAAATTTTCGCAACAAAAAAATTTGTTACGGGCATTGAAAACTCCTGAATTGCCTTGATAAAAATTCCCCAGCTTCCCGATTTAAAATTAATTGTTTACGGGGTCATGAATAAACTCTACGAATTATTTAACAAAATAGTCCCGTATTTCATTTCTGAAGATTTATTCGGATTCATAGATCAGAATACAAGGAGGCGAGGAGTAGATCCGCTCAAAAACCTATGTATTTCAGAAATTCTGTCACATCTGCAAAAAAAAAAAACGAAGAGACAATAAAAATCAGGTAATTATAATTTCAACATCGAAACAAATATCCGAAAATTGATCTTAAAATTCTGATCCGCAACTTTGATCTCTGAGAAGGCTGAGAAGGACTGTTTCTTTTTGAAAGTGAGCCTCCTGTGTTCTTGAACGATCGTTAGCCCCGGAAGTCGAATGACCTCGAGAGTAAAATGATCTCTGGCACGCAGAAACCTGTCCCCGGTTCACTTTTTTGTTGCTCGTTAAAAAGAATCAATTGGATCATCCATGCAATGTCGCAGGTAGATGGCAAACAATTTCGTCTGTCTACGAGATGGAAAATATACAACACTCACCTTGACTTAAGGTGTCACCTTTTTGCGCTGACTCTCCTTCAGTTGTCTACGAAGAGAATGATCAATTTTACCGAAACGGGTTATCGAAAAATATTAAAAATATATTTGTCACGCGTACCTTCGCAGCAATGTTCACACTTTCCTGAGAACTTTCACCTTTGCTCGCTGCGACACCAGCAATGTCAGATTTCACGTTTTCTTCGGCGTTTCCAATTTTTCCATCTGGCGCCAACTTTCCCACGGAAACTGATGCTTTCCACTGATTGAGCAGCTTGAGGAATTCATTTCTGTCCGCTTCTCTCGTGCTATCCACGCTAGGAATAATTATCGATCCACCAGCGTCCGCCGCTAATTGTTTTTCTCCCGACACACCTTTCGCTTGCTGCAGAAACACGTTGTTCTCCCCTATTCTCGTTTGAGGATTACCCGAAGCGGCTTCGGTCCCGGCACCGCTTGCTGCTCCCGCTGCCTGCTGATTGTCTCCGGGCGTCAAGGCTGCCTCCTGTTTCGCCTGCTTCAGGAACACGTTGTTCTCACCTAGGTTAGCCGCCCGATCTGCTTCTTGGTCTCCGAACTGAAGCAGTCCCACCTCCTCCGGAGTCCGCAGCTGGAAATTAGGATTCTAACGTCAACGGAATCAAATATTCTGCAATTCGATGAATCTTCACGCGGTTGCAAAACGCGGCGATTAGGTTAGCCTAGGCTGGCTTACGTAGACGAGTCCCTGAGGAACATTAGTGGCGACGACCCTGAAGCCCATCTCGTCAGCAATGTACCGCGCGGTTTGGATGGCGCCTGCATCGTCAATGTAACTGTAGGTGCCACGTATTGTCCCGTCCGCTGTCCGAACTTCCGACCTGGCCGAGGTGGGACCACTGTAGCCAAAACTGTACAGACCATAGCTGTCCTGGTACTTGGAGTATTGCACGGCTGGCTTGGCCAAACCCGCAGAAAGCAGGCAGCAGGCTAACAATAGAACCTGGAAGACACAATGACTGACCAAACATGCGTGTAGAACGCGTGAGCCTAGCGAATATTACAGAAGCGTCGGTTAGGGTATCGCTATCCCGATAACTCTGAAGCTGGGGTCTAGAGGATTCTGGGATTCAATGTTATGAACTCTCGAGTGGGATCTAGAGGAGCCTAGGATCCTCACTTCACCTCAGGAATCCCAATTTAAGAAAGGGATACTAGGGTGCTAAGCTGATGACCACACTTGTTATTGGACCTGTAGAAAAAGAGGAATCACTGGTTTGTGCTGATCTTTTATAATTCCATGAACTAGCAAAGGATCTGAAGAATCTGCTAACTCATAAACTCCAAGCATTCCAATTTACATAAATGCTAACTAGGGTGCTAAGCTGATGACCACACTTGTTACTGGACCAGTAGAAAAAGAGGAATGGCACTGGTTTGTGTTGATCTTTTATAATTCTATGAACTAGGAAAGGATCTAAAGAATCTGCTAACTCATAAACTCCAAGCATCCCAATTTACAAAAATGCTAAATAGGGTTCTAAGCTGATGACCACACTTGTTATTGGACCAGTTGACAAAGAGGAATAGCACTGGTCCATGCTGATCTTTTATAATTCTATGAACTAGCAAAGGATCTGAAGAATCCGCTAACTCAAAAACTCCAAGCATCCCAATTTACAAAAATGCTACCTAGGGTGCTAAGCTGGTGACTACACTTGTTATTGGACCAGTTGACAAAGAGGAATGGCACTGGTTTGTGTTGATCTTTTATAATTCTATGAACTAGCAAAGGATCAGACGAATCTGCCAAACTGAAAAACTCCAAGCATCCCAATTTACAAAAATGCATCTAAGGTGCTAAGCTGATGACCACACTTGCCATTTGACCAGTTGAAAAAGAGGAATGGCACTGGTCTGTGCTGATCTTTAATAATTCTATGCACTACCAAAGAATCTAAAGAATCTACTAACTCAAAAACTCCAAGCATTCCAATTTACAAAAATGCTACCTAGGGTTCTAAGCTGATGACCACACTAGTTATTGGACCAGTAGAAGAGAAGGAATGGCACTGGTTTGTGTTGATCTTTTATAATTCTATGCACTACCAAAGGATCTGAAGAATCCTCCCAACTCAAAAACTCCAAGCATCCCAATTTACAAAAGTGCTACCTAGGACCCTAAGCCCCGCGTTTCAACAATTGAAATTGCACAACCGCTGATCAATACCAATCTTTGAGGAGCCCATTCAGCTGTCACAGTACCCCGGTAAACCCTCTATTCTACCATGCCAATGTCCCCAATGTCCTCAGCATTCTAACACCACACGCCTCCCAAAGGGTTTATCTCAGCCGAAGCTTGAGAAACACTGAATGCGACCCCCACGTCCCATCAAGATAGCACTATTCCCGAGTAACGAAACTAGTGACAGCAGTCGCACCCACGCTCCAGGGACCAGGACTTACGTATGTGCACTTCATGGTGATCCGATCGGACGTCTTCGATTTCCGTGCGATGCATACAGACTATTTATATGGACATCGATGATGGGACACCACACCCTTGTCGATCCTCCTTCTTCCATCGCCGCGGAAACCTGGACGATCAAAGCACCAAAGAAACTACCGGCAAACTGGTCACGCCTGTCTCTTCAAGGTCTCGGTCCGGCAGGAATCCGGCTCCGAAAGTGTTTCCATCCGGAGCTTTTTTACCAACGGCCAAACCTGAACGACGGGCTATGCCCTAATATGACGCGGCTCAGGGTCGTCCGCGAAGATCCGTGTGCCGGGTGTGTAATAAGCCATTGCTGAAGAGATTCCTACGGGGGACACCAGGGTACAGGATATGGGCGGCAGTTATCATTGATCTGACTCGTATTTTCCATTTATCCGCGGACGACACTGCCTCGCTGGCTTTTAACACGTCTGCGGGATTATGGGGCTTAGTGTAGGGGACAGCGAGCCTTCATAATCGTTCGAGCTTTTACTGCCATAGTCTTCAACATTCGAGAAAAATCGTAGGCGAGGTGCAAGCATTCTTTCTCCTTTTTAACTTTATTTTAGGATCGGAGGTGATTTGCAAGTGACCTTCTAGGGATCTTTGGGAATTTTTCATACAGCACAGGTGGGTTTGATTGGCCTGAAACTTTTTACATATATTCGCTACACTTTCATGGTGGTGCTCAAATTTTTTCAACCTGGTTGAACGAAAGGTACTGCATTTAAAAAATCAACTTTCACGGGCTAACCATCTGGGTTACCTTCTTCGAGTAATTTGAGTTTGCGCGATTGTAAAATATTCGAAGGACAGCTCCTGATCGTATTGGCTGATATAAATGATTTTGTTTTGTTGTATGGAATATAAATATTTTAGTGTTAATCGGATTTATTGTTAGGCTTCGTGTTCGGTGCTGTTATTTCCGGAGAAATCTGATAAGAGACCCATAAAGTTTGTGTAAAGACGCTATTAGCCGAGGGGAACAAATTTGTGCAAACATATCATAAAAATCACGGAGCCATTATCGGGGCGAAAACGATTCTTAATGGCGGACGTCGTTAGCGATACCGGTCAATAAATGCTCACTCGAATCATGATCAATAATTAATGCAATACTATGCTGGAGGTTATATTCGCAATCTGGAAATATTTGAAACGACAAGAGCCTAGTGAAACGAACCCAGAAACAATTAAACAATCTACCGAAGTAAGACGCTTCAATTACAATTTTCAGAAACAGAACAGGAAAACGCGCTATGAGAATCAGCGTAATTATGGATGCTAGAGGCTGACAAGCATCGCAAAAAGATGTTCTCAAGCGACTCGTTTCCCTTCCGTTCATTTTCCCGTTTCTTCTGTCGGAAATCACTGTCGTCCCTCGACTACACCTGCGCGCGGCGCCATACTTAATTTGCATACTATCCTCGACCCGAATCGGATGCGATTAATCTTGACACACTAATACGCTCTGGTGCAAAATCGTCGCCATTAATATGTATCAGCTTCACGCCTGCCGTGTCAGAAAACATCGGTCCGGGCCGGGTCGACGGTAAAAATTAAAAGGTCGAGTAAAGGTCAACTGAACCTAATTAAATCTAGGATTTGACTTAAGCATTCAAAGCTCTCTGGATCCACTTAGCTACCCGGTTAGATATACCCATTTAGCTACCCAGTTAGCTACTTAGCTAGCCACCCAGTTAGCTACTTAGCTAGCTACCCAGTTAGCTACTTAGCTAGCTACCCTCTTAGCTACTGAGCTAGCTACCCAGTTAGCTACTTAGCTAGCTACCCTCTTAGCTCCCCAAGGAAGTTCCTAGACCAAGAAAGAACGGAGACCTCGACAACAGTTCGAGACAGTTTCTTTATTCGAACTAAAGACAACTAATCATTGGTTATAATCTATAGTAATCCCGGCCCGCGTGAGTTGGGCCCTCTATCTCAGTAAACAAGCCTTCCGTAATTCAGACCAGGCGTGGCAACAGAGATAACGCCTGCAGATTTCGCCGCCTCGTTCGCCAGGTTCAGTTTCTCGTTGATATGAGCGGCCGCGTGCGCAGCTTTCGCCACCGCGACTTCCACCGTGTCCTGAACTCTTCCATCGGGACCAATCTGTGCACCCGGTACCAGGACAGCGTTGCCAGCCACCAGGGGTACGGAGAGCCCAGCATGGCCAGCTGCTACGAGGGTTGCAGCCCCGGATCTGGCCCCATCAAGACCCACCGCCACTGTTGGAACTCCTCCCAATCCGCCGACTACGAGGGACGCGGGTCTG
>CM052135.1:2229789-2269205 GCA_028454255.1 Halictus ligatus
AAACTTTGTGGGCAGCCTAGCAAATGGGCCAAGATGTATTGGTCCGACTACATTTTAATTTTCTAGCACAGTCGTTATTTAAACACATCTGAACACATTGCTGCCCTTGGTGGCATCCATCTTTTTGCTAGAGAATTTTCTCATCATCTAGCAGGTGGCAAATTAAAGATACTACCCACATTGACATATAAATATAAATCTTGGATCGTTTTGAAGCTTGGAGCCTCTACACTCTAAAACTGAAGATGTTCCTGAACCTGTTCCTGAAGCTGTTCCTCATGTTCTATTTCACGAAAATGTTTTCCAATTGGCCCAACAAGAAGATATTCTTCCTATACTGGACTTTCAGAGCAATCATGCTGATTGGGACACAAGAGGGTCCACGGTTATCATGTCTAGTCATTCCAGTTAATTTTCTAAGGGCCTTCGACGAAGGTCTTCATGACTAAGAAATTTTTGCTAGGAAAGGAATAGGGAAAGGGCTAGTTGCAACAGGGGCAAGGCATCAACAGTTCTCGCAGTCGTATAAAGCACGATTCGTTGCATCATGCAGTTTCTTGTTACAGAGCTGACATCTAGTCACACCAGCACACGTACACACACCTTTCGTTCGAATCGTTACAAACATGCTACATCACACAAGAAATTGGGTCGCCTAGAGAACGAGTTTCTCAAAAAACTATGGTAATAGACCCGGTTGACATGAATCGTTATTACGGCTCTGTGAATCTAATCGTTCGACCATTGTTTGCAATGCTTAATAATTAACCCTGTACGTATAGTTTCCTCGATGTGCTCGTCCTTAAAGATGACAGACAAATCATAATCAACAAGCGCATAATGCGTATAGGTCACCAATTTGGACGGTATCACACATTAAACAAACCTGAAGACTAAACAACTAGAATGATAAAGACTAAAAAATAGAATGATTATTTATGGCTTCCAAACGGAATTTTTGGGGATCCCAAAAACCGATCGCACTCGCAGTCAGTGAAGTGTTAAGGTGGCCCGAAGGTCGTCGGAGAAGGAAATGATCGATCACGCAACGGTTGGGTAAGAAATTCGATTGCTCCGAGAAAAAAACACAGAGAACGTTCCGAGTGAATCGGTTGTAATCGGCGTTTACGACAGATTTCGATTCGGCGGCCCCCCATCCCCCCTGCCCAGTTTCTATTGTTCCCGGGCGACGACGGGGGGCGAAAAAGACGGTTCCTGAACGCCGTGATTGGACCAAATGTCAATGTCAGGTGTATCGGGTCTTTATTGGACAGGGCGTATCCCAGTCGTGGCGTTCTCTCGATGGGAGAACCCATGAAGCGAAACCTTTTTGCTCAGGTGCTATATAAAGCCCATGTGGCCAGGAGGATGCCACGAGACCTGTCCAAGGCACCTTAGCGAGTACTGAGACTCAGATAGCGCCCAAGGAGCCCCCGTAAACACACCATGAACACCTTGGTGAGTATCGATTCGTCGTTTCTACCATTTATTGGTCTTCCAGAAAATTATTTTGCTAATTAATGGATTCAACATGTTCGAGATTAAGCAGAGAGCTAAAGTAATACTGGGACTAACCCAATCCTGCTACCCTGACAGCCTAAATTTGTCCTAGTATTTATTATATAATTTTCAATTCAACCAAGTCAAATTTAATTTAGTTGTACAGGCCTATCTGCTGATCAGCTGGATATAAGTCTGGCGCAATCCTAATTTAGGGTTCATTTTGTATTTTTGTCAAATATTTTGGATTCAGAATGGTCCCTGACCAATGGACTCTATTCAATTTCAGTCTATACCAAAAGTACCCATTTAGTACCTTAATATTTGTTTTTCATATTCTTTTGGGACCTAGAGAGGATCTAGGACCTAGATATTTTGTTTTAAAGTATTGTGAACCCAGTCAGTTAGGGTTCATTTTGTATTTTTGTCAAATATTTTGGATTCAGAATGGTCCCTTTTACCAATGGACTCTATTCAATTTCAGTCTATACCAAAAGTACCCATTTAGTACCTTAATATTTGTTTTTCATATTCTTTTGGGACCTAGAGAGGATCTAGGACCTAGATACTTTGTTTTAAAGTATTGTGAACCCAGTCATTAATTTTTAAGAATTTTGGTTATGCGTTTCTGGCGTAGGTTTGACGAGGTTTGACGAGGTTTGACGACGTTTGACGACGTTTGACGACGTTTGACGACGTTTGACGAGGTTTGACGAGGTTTGACAAGGTTTAACAACGTTTGCTCTTTCTGCTGCAGATCATTATGTCGAGCCTGTTGGCAGTGGCAGTGGCCAGGCCAGGTCTGCTGTTGAGTCCTCAAATAGCAACCCTATCAGGCCCAATCCTAACAAAACTGGTGCCTGGGGCGCCGATAGGTTTAGACGGTCGCGTAGTGGACACACCGGAAGTGGCCCTGGCTAAGGCGGAGCACACAGCTGCCCACATCAACGAGAGGATCACATTGGCCAACGAGGCGGTGAGGTCTGCTGACCTGATCGCCTACACGTCGCCTGTTTTGACCGCCGGCGATCTGGACACTATAGCGATCGCTAAAATCGTTCCACCAGCGCCAATAGGACTCGATGGCCGTGTCGTCGACACACCGGAAGTCGCTCTTGCCAAGGCGGAACACGCTGCTGCCCACATCAACGAGAAACTCGGTCTGGCCGCCGAAGCCAGCAAAAATGTCGAGCTGCCATTGGTGATCTCCGCGTACTCCTCCGCTCCACTGGTCCAGAAGTACTACGGTTAGGCGACTCGGCCGACGTCGGCTACGCTAATCGTCCCGTTTTTTGTACATATGACTTCGGCTGATTTAATAAAGTGACCTTTCACCTGTACATTTTCAATCCACTACGATCTTCGTCGGTTTCTGAATCCTCAACAGTTTTAGGGAAAATTGTGAGGGGCTTTTGAAGCGAGCTTTTTGAGCTTTAGGTATTTAAACAAATGTATTGTGGACCTTTAGTAGCGGGGGCTTCGAGCTTTTGAGGTTTGAGTACCCCAAGTGGGTGAGCTTTGGGGTCTGTGCGTTTCGAAATTGAGATTTTTGAACTGTGGACACATTTTTAGCATTTTCAGCATTTCGTGCTAGTGGTTATTCCGCTTTTGAGGTGTGAGATTCTTCGAGGCCTGAACAAATAAGCTTTTGAGTTACTGACATAGGTTTCACCACAGACATCATCAGTCGATTGCAAATGGTTTGCTGATGAAAACAAGTCCTTGTACAAAGAAAACCTTAAATTACTGGACCTTACACATTACATATACTCATTTACATTGTATTTCAACATGATCATTTTATGTAAAAATCGACAATGAATAAATAAAGACAATGTAATGAAAAGACGCATCTGAATTACTGAATTTCGGAAAATTTTGACGGTCTGACTTGTCCTTGACTCGTACCACTGAATTTCGTGCCACCTCCATCAATATCATATTCTCCTAATAGAAAATTCGAATTTCGCAAAATTTCGGAAAATGTTGCCTGTGTGATTTGTCATTGGCTTATACTACTGAATTTCGTGCCACCTCTTACGATATTATGTTCTCCTAATGCAAAATTCGATTTTTCGGAAATTCCTCGCCATTTTCGGATTTCTAGTGGGAGAACATAACAGCAAAAGAGGTGGCACCAAATTTTCTTGCCACTTCTTTTACTATCATGTTCTCCTGATACCAGACTTAATTTTCTCTATTTTCAAAATTTTGCTGCTTCCGAAATTTTCGAGGACATTAATTTAATTCTAATATCGAATATTTATCTCCAGGGTGGAGAAAGAAGAACGCATTGACCGTTGTAATTAATATTATTTATTTCTCAATATATTATTATGATTATTATATATTATTTCAAAATAGAACAAAATAGAATTAAACCTTATAAATTGATTGTGTATTCGCAGAAATTTGTCTGCTCGCTGTTTCATAATCGCACTCTCTTAATCCATCCTAAATAAAGGTAGCACAGAATTGGCAACGGGCAAGAAATAAATTCTTTGCTACGGCAACATGCTCGCATAACAGCCCACGCAAAACATTCGATCTGCTCCAAATATTCTGGCACAGCGTTTCGTAAATGTTTTAGCAGGGAAAATACAGACGGTAAAAATCGAGCTTCCTTTACAAATAATTGCAGATTTCTTTAAACGTTTCGCCACTTGCGACAAGCTTGACGACTGATTAAATACTGAGTCGCGGACTTCTGGTTCGACGGACGACCTTGAACGAGGAACGCAGCCAGAGCTGACGAAATTCACGGTCAACTGCTTCGTTCCTGATTCGTAGGGCGTGACTCGAGGAAAAAAAATCTTGCAACACCGAAATGCGAGCTTCGTTATAGCTGAATGGGTTCAATCAAATCGGTACTCTTATCGATGCAGATCGAATGGAAATTATCTTTTCGAGACGAAATATGTACATTTTGTGAACTTTTTTTAAAAAAAAATGTACAACGCACTATTCTTGTCGCTCGCTGACGAAATCGAGCCGTTTCTCTCGGTATTAAAAACGAGAAAAAAAATGATAAACTTTCTAGCGTAGCTCGTACGCAGTTGCCAAATCGTTTTGCAAATATTCTGCCGCAGATTGACAATTGTTGGCGCCGATTGGGACACGATGTCTGGCGTTGCTTAATTTTCGTGCAACGGGCTCGCAAAAAAATTCCCACAGCTCCCGCTGCGCCTCGAGCACATTGTTGCACGCCTATTTTATTTTTTCATTCGCTGGAAAATTGTCCACGACGATGTCCTACGCGTTTGTCGTGAATACTCGTAATTCGTGGGTGAATGAAAATTGCCGGCAACCGTGTGGTTATTTCCACCGCAACCGTTTCATTAAAATTATTATTGTGCGTAGGAGTGGAAGGATTGAAAATGTTCATCGGTGGTTTATCGGTTGCGGACAATGACGTCACGTGAACCTGGCTTCTATCAGCGATCGAACGTTAGGCACAATAAATTGCAGTCGCGGAAAAATATTGTGGGAATGCATTCTCAGCGGAGACTGTCCTTCGGCCTCGAGTCCTTCGTTCGTTCAGGGTTGCTAAGTCATTCGACACTTGCACGTGTGCCTTTGTTTAAGCGAGAATTTCGAACGCACGACAACGTCGAAATTCAACCAACAATTCCCCAGCAAACAATTCGAACCGTTTTACAAATAAGCGTTTTCAATTTTTGTGGAAAAATATTGCCCAATCTAAAAATAAAGTAGACCGCAAATTCGAGGAATATCACACAATTTAAAAATAAAGTAGACTGCAAATTCGAGGAATATCACACAATTTAAAAATAAAGTAGACTGCAAAATATTTTAGCGTGGTACATCATTTTATAAAGTTTAATTTTATTTTCATTTTTATCCCATATATTCTATATTTTATATTACCAAAAACATAAAATATTTTAGCAAACTATTTTAGCATGGTGTATCATTTTGTAAAATAATTTTATTTTCATTTTTATTCCCATATATTCTACATTTTATATTATCAAAAACATAAAATATTTTAGCATGGTGTATCATTTTATAAAATCATTCTGTTTTCATTTTTATCCCGTATATTCTGTATTTTATGTTATTTAGTATTTACAGCACGGTGTTCAATTGAAGAATATTCAATTTTATTTCCGATATATATATATATATATATATATATATATATATATATATTTTATATATTTCGGTGAACAGGACGGTAAGAGAATGAATATTTGTGTAAACATCCGGTGGCTGGAAAACGCGACAGAGACAGCCCAGACAGAAATTACAATAATCGCATCTTCTCACCGTGATTAGGACCCTTTCCCAGATCCAATTGCGCAGAAATATGTCTCGCATGTAACTTCCTCGGCAATGATGAAACGTGCTTCTCACGTGTTGCACGAGCCGCCGTGTAATTTCTCATATTAGTGACAGCCAGAAATATAATTAACCCGTCTATTGCATCTCGCTGTGAAATGGAAAGGTGTTACGAGTTCAAGAAACAATGATGGTGCACAATGATACCATTTTTATGTGGGTCACAACGTGGAACAGAACAACTCATTTATCGTAACAGTGCTCGTTACCATTTCGATCCGCTGACATTGTTGGCCGGTAATAGGATACACTCTAACACGGTTTCCTTCTGCTCGAATCTGTTGAAACACGAGCAACATCCATCCGTTTCCTTTGTAAATAACAATTAAATGAAACTCGATGCCAAATGTCCAGTCAAATTTTCTGTTCTCTTGCCAGGGTGCTCAAAAGCTTGCTCAAAAAAATATTCATATTGCTCTCGAAACATAGAACTACTCAACGGAGCTCTACCCCAACGAAAACAAAATTGTAGTGATCTACTAAAAATTTTTGACACTTGTCTCAGAAGCTTGCAAGCTCATATGAGAAAATAAGTCTAGTATATATTCACTATCCCAAGCATAAATATTATTATTATCACCTCGGAGGTCAGTCTAGAATTTACAATCGATTTGGAGAAACTTGTCTCAAAAGCTTGCAAGCTCATATGAGGAAACAAATCTAGTAGACATTCACTCTTCCAAACACAAATATTATTACTGTTAACTCGGAGGTCAGTCTAGAATTAAAAATCGATTTGGAGGTCAACCAGGAGGTCATCCTCGATGCCTCCAACCCTACCCGCTTCTCTAAAATTTTTTAAAAGGGTAAACATAAATCTGTCCGACCATACAACATAGTATCAACCCATTTACACCACTAGCGTACATATACGCTCGATTTAGCTTGTCTTACAATGTTGAAAAATGAACTTCTTCTGGTCACTTTTCTGCTTAAACATAATTTTAAAAAAAAGTTTGGGGGTTCGCCTTCTTTTCATATTTCTTTATGATGCAGGTGGGTTAATATACAATCTTCTTATAAATTATACATTTCCTTCGAACGAGTACACGGTCGCTCCAGTAAGCGCATATTGTTTAAACGACCGCAGAGACCGTATCGCGCGTTATCTGTCGCAGCTGCGAAAAGGGTGATACCAATTAGGAAGAAAAAAGCTCGCCTAATGTGAACAAGCGGCACGTGGACGCGTTCCCCCCGTGTTACCGGCGGTGACCACAAGTGTCCAATTTCCGATGCACGGTCGCAGGAGAGAGCCCGGAGGGCCGATCGATATCCTTCCGGTCCAGGGAGTGCAGGGACCTCGCTCAAATGCCAAGGTCCTGGCGACGGAACGCCGAAAGGAGGGAGTATCCTTTTTCCTGGGCGAGCTTCCCAGCCGACGTGGATTAGCCGATCACCTCCTGGGACCCCTCCAGGTCCGCGGGGCCCGCAACAACCGTGGTAGGGGGCGGATGATCACCGCTATAAATGGTACCAACTCCGTTCTCCAGGAACACAAAACGCGAGACCGGGCCCGCGGGTAGCAGACGCCAGCGGAAAAACCGTCGCCGCCGTTTATCCGTCAGAGCCGGGACGTCAACCGAGGGGAGTTAGAGGCCCGCCACCAGTTCGAGCACCGACAGAGAAAGGGACCGATCCACGGGTTTTCCAGGGCGTCATGAGAGGCTTGGTGAGTCCCCGGAGTCTTAAGGCCCCCGTCTCCCCACCCACCACCCGCTCCGTTCCTCCCTCGCAGAACACGATCGATTCGATCAGAATTCCCCCGGCGAACAAAGGAAAGTGAAAGGTTAGGGTAGATCGGTTCACTCGGCCAGGTCAGAGAAACGGCCCACGCAGCGACGGCCAATCGGCGCTACCAACCCAACCGAACGTTCGTCGATTAATTCTCCTTTTCGAAAATTGTCTTACCCCTCCACTAGCATTTTTATTCACTGCGATTTTATTTCGGGGAGCTCTGCTATTTTTTAATTAAAGCCCTGGTATTGGGGACACTGATCTTAAATTGTTCCTTTTTGGTCGTACCTTCAGTTTAGAGATCTTTCTTGGCCTCGGATAACTGTCCGATGGCGGTACGAACGGTTGAGACACTGTTCGCTGTTCGGACTTGTACAACTGCATTAGAAATCTTTATTTTATTAAACTGGTGGTGGGAACACTGGTTTCAAATAGTTTCCTTTCTTGATCATATTTCAGAGATCTTTCTAGGCCTCGGATAACTGTCCGTTGGCAGTACGAACAGTTGGGACACTGTTCGCTGTTCGGACTTGTACAACTGCATTAGAAATCTTCATTTTATTAAACTAGCGGTGGGGACACTGGTTTCAAATTGTTCCTTTTTGGTCGTACATTCAGTTTAGAGATTTTTCTTGGCCTCGGATAACTGTCCGATGGCAGTACGAACAGTTGAGACACTGTTCGCTGTTCGGACTTTTGCAAAACTGTATTAGAAATCTTTATCTTATTAAACTGTCGGTGGGGACACTGGTTTCAAATTGTTCCTTTCTTGATCATATTTCAGAGATCTTTCTTGGCGTCGGATAACTGTCCGATGGCAGTACGAACAGTTGGGACACTGTTCGCTGTTCGGACTTGTACAACTGCATTAGAAATCTTCATTTTATTAAACTAGCGGTGGGGACACTGGTTTCAAATTGTTCCTTTTTGGTCTTACCTTCAGTTTAGAAATTTTTCTTGGCCTCGGATAACTGTCCGATGGCAGTACGAACACTTGAGACACTGTTCGCTGTTCGGATTTTTGCAACTGCATTACAGATCTTTATTTGATTAAACTAGTACTGGGGACACTGGTTTCAAATTGTTCCTTTCTTGATCATATTTCAGAGATCTTTCTAGGCCTCGTTTAACTGTCCGACGACGGTACAAACGGTTAAGACACCGTTCACTGTACTGACTTTTGATCTTTATTTTATTGAAAGGTTCTAAATATATCGGACGTAAACTCCACACGAGAGGATGATTACCTGATATCGTCGATTCTATTGTATACTTGCAGATCATTTTGTTCGCCATGGCAGCGAGCTGCAGGGCCGGTTACGTGGGTGCGCCGAACTATGCCGAGCCCCAAATTCATGGCCAACCGGTGCCCCAAAGGTTCGCGCCCCCAGCTCCGGTTGGTCAAGACGGAAACGTGATCGACACGCCGGAGGTGGCTCAAGCCAAAGCTGCTCACTTCGCAGAGTTTGCTCGAGCGGCTGCCAGGGCTGCGGAGGAAGCGAAGAATCAGCCTCAAACTGCTGAGTACAATCCTCAGATACCACCGCAGGCTTACAAGTACCCCTCTGCGCAGCCTACTGCGCCGACCTACCTGAGGCAACCGAGCTATCAGCACCAGGCTCCTGTTTACCAGTCTGCTCCAGGTAAATTGTTGCTGAAGACGGTCAAATTGCATTTCTGAACGCTTGCGCTGACCTTCGTGGGTCTTTGGATTTTTGTTGTTCAACGTTTCATAGTGATAAGAACAAAAAGTGACTAGGTCTAGGCTAGCTATAGTGGGGGTTGCTAAGCCTTGGCTGAATTAACTATGTTTTCCTTCCCAGGTCCACCTAGGACCTGGTCAAATTGGTAACCACAAAAAACGATTTTGACTGCTCGCGGTCGCATAATTGATGATCAAAATTCCAGTCCAGGCTCCATCATACAGCCAGCCTAGCCCAGTAGCCTACCAGCCCCAGTATAGCAACAACGCCAACTATGTTGGCCCGCAAAGCTATGCCGCTACCGTGAAGCCTACTCCCTTCGTTCCCGCTCCCCTCGCTGAAGATGGCACGGTAATTGACACGCCGGAAGTGGCTGCCCTGAAGGCCGCCAGGTTGGCGGAGTTGGCCGAGGCCGAAGCCAGGGCGTTCAAGTATGCCCAGGAGTTTAAACCGGAAGTCGGAGGCCAAGGTACGTTCACGCCTCGGGGTTCTCCTTGAAGAGTTTTTCAAAGGCGACGCTCCGGGTCGATGGAACCTGGAGAATATTTTTACCTCGAACCACCGGCACCGTGCAGATTTTTAATATTATTCCCGCGATGAAAATAAGCAGGGGAAATTTTAGAAAGATCAGACAAATCTTGAAAAGTCTATACACTATTTTTAATATGTTAAAATTATTGTAGAAGACAAAATTTTCGATGCGGTTCCTGTCGCGTTGGAATCGATATTGATCAGTTTTATTTCCCGTGGAAATTCGCAGCCCGGGAAAATGTTTAAACAATATTAATAGAGTTCAAATGTTCAAACCACCGGCACTGTACAGATTTTTAATATTATTCCCGTGATGAAAATAAGCAGGAGAAATTTTAGAAAGATCAGAAAAATCTGGAAAAGTCTAGTATACACTATTTTTAATATGTTAAAATTATTGTAGAAGAAAAATTTTTATGAGGAAATTCGCAGCCCGGAGAAATGTTTGAACAATGGCGCCGATTTTTGCAGACAGTAACATTTAACCATTGGCTAGATATGGATACATTTGTGACAGCGTAATGCGATGCAACACAGTCAGACTGTTGCCCAACGGCTTAATCGTTCGATTGTTCTTGTGGGAATGGCCTGTGGAGACACTAATCGTTGAGACTATAGTCGTGAATTAGCCATTCTTCGTCACGAATATTAAACGGGGTCGCGGTGGGTCAAGCAGCGACTTCTGTGAACGACATCGAGGACTCTGAGCAATTTGTTGATTAAATCTCCGTGACAATGAAGATTTTCAACGTGCATCTCGAGTACTAAAATCGATGGCAATTTTTCGCATTGTATCGGAAGGGAAAACCGATGATTTGAAAGGGACGCTGATGATAGTCGGAGGAAGTGACGGACGAGAACCGGTTCCTTTTGTTCCGCTTTGACTCGAGTCCCACTCCCAAAAGCAGCTTAAGCGTTTCGACACCTTCCTCAGCATCGAGCGTCCGATTTTTCAACCGATAGGATTTCTCGCGCGGGCAACGCTTTTAATTGACGCTTCGATTATTCAACCTTGCGCCGATATTCGTCTCGGTCGAGCGACGAGCTTAATAATTTCATTTTGGCGCGCACTTCTTTCATTGCTCGAGACACGAATTTCTGTTGCAGCCTACGCAGGACCGACCGGCCAAATCCCCTACAACGTGGGACAATACAACTCTCCTGCGTCTCATGCGCTGCCCGGCCCGGGACTGCCTTATCCAGCGCCGCAATCCGCGTTTGCGAAATCTGCGTTCCCGGCGCAGAGCTATCAAAGAGTCAGCAACTATTGATCCTGGAAATTCAAGACAAATCGGAACATCTGTACATAATTTAGGCCAATAAATTGTTCACATTTTTACAAAAAAATACAAACGATTTATACGATCCTACCCATTTCCACAACAATGTCTCTCCCACCGTTAAGACGAACACCAGTTCTCTTTGATGCCAGGAGTTCTTTGACAATTTTTATTATTTCTAACAGTGAAGAATTCATAACCACTCAATACACTTTCAAAGAATTGTCGCAGATATAATATTTTATTAATGTCTGGGTTGTGTAAAATGGCAACAAGTTTCATCACATTATTCTGCTACCTCAGATTACGCATAATGTTAGCTTGTGAACCAGTTGATTTATTCCTTAATTTTTGTATTTCTTCCTCCCTTGAGCATTCTCGTTTTCATCTTGTTTCTGCAGTCTATCAAAGACCACGGATATTTATGTATTTAAAGAAAATATTTATAGAAAACATCAAAGAAACTTCTCACCTTTCGGTGCACCTGTAAACAAATTAAAAATTTCCGTGATGCCTTGGTCAGGGAAGGGAGGCTTGTTGGGACATTTCGATTGCGTTAGATTTGAATGTGGCATATTTATCGGCGGCAAGTAGGTCAATCAAACGCGCAGTTCGAGGAGTCACGGAATCTGTGCACCACACGCATAAATTGCGAACGCGTTTCGGTCGTGCGAGACCGCAGGTTAACCCACATTCGATTTCGCTATGCACTGCGGTTAGCGTAATCCAAGAATTAGAAAGAAATCCATGGCTGGCCCGAGTCAACGAGAACACTTCTTCATGGCCGCTCGGTGCTCGCTTCTTTCGACAACAATTGTCGCACCTCGTTGCTACACATTTTTCCTTTTTTCAACATCTCCAGACCACCAGGAAAACGATGCATGACAAATAATTTCAGATGCTTACACGCAATTGTGGCGAACGCTTGCGCAGATCTTGTGACAGCACCCAAATAAAAATCGTGGTATGGGACGGATCGAACGAACGCTAGATGGGATTAGAAACCGCGTCGTTCATCGTAACGATTGCCTCATACCACTGCGGTTTTCAGAAAAAAAGTATTAGCAAAACTCTTGGCACGAAATGTTCCATCGAACATGACCGAAAAAAAGATTATAAACTTGATTAGGAATTGCATTTGCACCTGATTAGGACCTGCACGTGCACCTGAGTCTAACCTGAATAGAACCTCGATACGTACCTGGCATAAACCTGACCTGTACCTGATTATGTTCGGCCTGACTTGGATCTGAATTCAACCTGATTAGGACCTCGACTTGGATGTGAATTCAACCTGATTAGGACCACGAGTTGGATTTAAATCTGACCTGATTACGACCTGGATTGGTACCTGACATAAACCTGACCTGTACCTGATTATATTTCGCCTGACTTGGATCTGAATTCAACCTGATTAGGGCCTCGACTTGGACTTAAATCTGACCTGATTAGGACCTGGATTGGTACCTGACATAAACCTGACCTGTACCTGATTATATTAGGTCTGACTTGGATCTGAATTCAACCTAATTGGGACCTTGACTTGGATCTGAATCCAACCTGATTAGGACCTCGACTTGGATTTAAATCTGACCTGATTAGGACCTGGATCGGTACCTGACTTAAACCTGACCTGTACCTAATTATGTTAGGCCTGAGTTGGATCTGAATTCAACCTGATTAGGACCTGGATTCGGACTTGATTTCAATCTGACGTGTACCTCATTATATTATCCCTGACTTGTATCTGAATTCGACCTGATTAGGACCTCGACTTGAATCTAAATCCGACCTGATTAGGACCTGGTATAAATCTAATTGAGACCTGAATCCAACCTGATTTGAATCAGTGCCCGATTCTAACCTGATGAGAATTTAAATTGTACCTGAATTGAGTCTGAACCGAACCTGAATTGAGTAGTACCTGACTCAAACTCTACTTCAGCCTGACTTCAGATGAATTTGACTTTGTCTAGAGTCTAACCGCGCCCAGTCCCGGAAGCAATCGCAATCCTGGGCACCTTTAAAGCCTCCTGACCTAACCTGAGTCTATCCCAACAGCGCAGTGTGGCTCAGAAATCTTTTTGTGGAGAGATTCTTTAGGTTTTTCGGGATGAAGCACAGATTTTATTGAAAGGGAATTACCTTGTAGCTGCAGGCAGCCGCCAGACTGAATGTTACGACATAGGTCACCGGCGTACGAAAGACGTGAGAAGAAACGATCCGGGGAACGGAGATTCGTTCCTCCTGAACGAACTCGAACATCGTGATTCGCCGTTTTTACGAGCAGAAAGGTTGAGAATTGTAACTTATTCGGGCTGGCATTCCCGGGGCAGCCGACGTGGCGATACCGCGATACTAATCAGCAGATTTTCAATTTTCAAATTTCCCGATTCCACGCCGAACGAAAAATATTTCAACTTTCCTACAGCGATAGAGATCGGGGGAACGGTGTTTGTGGGATTTTTTAATGATCGGTAGACTAAAGAGAAAAATCGCGAACGCCTGGAAAGGTTAAGTGTCTGTTTCTCAGCCTGGTTTCCCAAATGTGGCAACTTTAACAATCAACTTGGACCCAATATGCTATAATCATGTTGCAGGCAACACGGATTATACGCTGCAGGACCGGGTTTTGCGTAAAACTTTTGCGCAATCTGTTTCCTCACGAAAGTCATCGACCCGGTCGCGTCATGTTACGTCGTAAACAGGGAATCTGTATCTATGCTAATTAACCGAAGCGGCCTCGGCACGACTCTGTCGCTAATCGCCTGGCGTCTGATTAATTTCTAGACGCGATACCGTCAGTAGTATTAACCGACCGATCAGACAAGAAATCAAACATAGTATATCATTTATCGTCTCATTTGAAAAATTAAAAAATTGCCAATCTCTTTTAGACATTTGCCGATTGTAAGAATAGAGATTTATATTAAAGTAAATATTTTTACGTTTTACGCAACTAGGTAATTTTTTACGTTTAATCGGTTTGGGTATGTTGAAGGCGACCTAGAAAAAATGGCTGGAACTGGTGATAACAAAATGATGAGGATGATGGTTCGAAGTGGAATCGAACGGTAATTGGCTGGCCCGTATCTGGGGCGATGTTTATAAAGGGACGAAAACTCATTGTGGAAAGAGGACTGCCTTGAAGGGATCACCGGAGGATCTATGATCCCGTCTAGTCGTCCGTGAGTCAAGGCGTGTCTTGAAACCGCAGAAAAGTTCTACCCAAGTTGCATAGCCGAGGGATGGTATGGTGTTGCACTACACTGAAGACTGACCTCGAAAAGCCGAGTCGAAACATCAGGGACGTTCTGGGGTACTGCTGCAACGTAAATACATATTTACGGATCGTAAAATTTAATAAAATATATTTACAAGATGCGTCTAAGAAATTTATCGTTTCCGTGCTGAACTTCCAGTTCTTTTGAATTTTCTAATTCATACTAAAAGACGAGCAATTCTTCTAAATATACATAAAGTGAGAATTCTCTCTTTAACCACAATTTTACCAATTTATTTATCCCTCCTCCCTTTTCGTAGAATTTAAATGAATATATTTATCGCTGGTCCTGTTATGTCCACTTTTAAATTTTAGCACATTTCTGAAATTTATACAAGTTCACCGAAACTGGGAAAATTGTTGCTTGAAATTTGGGTTGAATTCTTGTCAATCGAAATTCACTGACATCAATGATTTATTGGAGGATCGATGCGATGATCCGCTGAAGAAATTCCAACCCACGCTTCCTCCGAGAATCACTTTTTTTCTAAGTCTAATCAGATCACGGCGAACATTCGTGCGAGAAACGAAACAATTAAGGTATCGATTATCGTCTCGGGTGTGATCATCGTAACGTGGTTGTTCGTGGTGACACCGCGACGCTATAAAAGCAAGATCGATCGATCGAACGTGATACACTCGCAATCGAGACGTCCGTTTCGTGGTCGGTGGTGTCTCGGCAGCATGAGACTACTTGTAAGTGCGATCATAGTAATTTTGGATTCCCAAAGTCTGGTCACCGGAAAATTCGCAAATCGATCCTAAAAAGTAGCTAAACAATTTAGTAAATTTCGATTCCTGCCGTCGATTGAAATAATTTGAACTCGACCCAAAGTTGATTGAAAATATTTTAGCTGGGTCTAAAGTCGAGTTAAGATATTCCAGCTTGGCCCAAAGTTGATTTAAAATATAACTCCGATTCCTGCCGTCAATTGAAATAATTTGAACTTGACCCAAAGTTGATTAAAAATATTTTAGCTGGGTCTAAAATCGATTTAAGATATTCCAGCTTGGCCCAAAGTTGATTGAAAATATTTTAGCTGGGTCTAAAATCGACTTAAGATATTCCAGCTTGGCCCAATAAGTTGATTTAAAATATTTTAGCTGGGTTTAAAATCGATTTAAGATATTCCAGCTTGGCCCAAAGTTGATTGAAAACGTTTTACGTGGTTTGCCTGGTTTCCCGTGGTTTTCCAGACAGTTCTGGCTGCGTTGGTCGCGTCCGCCATTGCTGGAACGTACGAGGACGAGTATTATCGGTACAGAGGCCCGCCGGCGCCGCTCTCGAGCGATGGGATGGTCATGGACACACCGGAAGTGGCTCGCGCGAGGGCTGTCCACTTGGCGGTGCACGCTCGGGCCCTGACCAAGTTGAGGAAGGCCCAAAACGACTACGACACGTACAACAACGAGATGATGATGCCTCGAAGAATGCCCATGATGACAGAGGCGTCGATGCCTCCGAAAAGACAGCGTCAACGACTTACGATGGCGCCACTGGCACCTGACGGTCGGGTCATGGACACTCCTGAGGTGAGCGAAACAAATCATAATAATCAAAGTCAAAATCACCACAAAATCTATCCTGGCCCGAAAAGAAATTCCAGCGCTCGGAATTTCATAATTAACCCTTAGCACCCGAGTGGTGACTCTGAAGCACCGCTAGAAATTTTTGCGTCATTATTTACTTAAGAAATTACGAAATAAATTACAAAATATTTCGTTACATTACAAAATTTGTATTCAATAGAGTACTATACATTTAAACATTATATGTGCAAATCGGATCAGTTTCGTGTGAATAGACTGAAAATATTCTAAGACGAAAGAAAAATTTTTAGAAATGGAAATAGCGCAAAGGGTTAATTGTACGTCCATACACCTCGTTCTAAAAGCTGCATTGACGGACATCGAAGGGTGATTTTCGCATAATCTTTTTTGGATTTTGCCGGAAGGTGGCCGCTGCGAAAAGCGCCCATATGGCAGCGCACGCCCGCGCAGCGTCGAGGGCGTCCGAATTGTACGTGTTCGACGGGCGGAAAAATTTAGTATACCTGGCCCCGCTGCGAGTGACGTACAACCGGGCCACGCCCATCGTCTACCGTGGACCATTCGCGCCGCTCGGCGCCGATGGGCGTGTCGTCGACACGCCGGAAGTGGCGAGGGCGCGCGAGGCGCACATGAAGGCTCACGCACGCGCAATCGCCATGTCCGCGAAGAATGATCTATACTACTGAAGAGGAACGCGGTTCTTCTCGAGCGAACGATGCTCGAACGACTGGGTACGTGACTCTTACGCGTCGAAATGAAAATTCATCGAGATTCTGCGTGTTATCTTCGGCATTTCTTGTTCTTTTTTGTGTTTTTTCTTTACGCTAGGAAACAATAGTTTGTATCGTACCTGATTTTCGAACGGCCCGGCGGGATTTAGGTCAGCCGACGGAAAAAATCGCAGACGGCTCGGGTGTTTTGTAAATAATTGTACCGATCATATTTTTATAGACGAGTAACCGTAGGTTTTGACTTCAACATTGCTGAGCGTTGCAATTTGAATTGCCATATTGTTATTGTTTAACCGGTAAGGTAGCGTACGCAGTACATTTACATACGTTCTCGTAGCGTTTAAGCGATAGGCTGATTGTTTTGACCGTAGAGCTTCGTAGCTGGGCGGCCAGTCGAATTGGAAACAGTTATGTTCATTGCCGCCAATATGTATTCTGTACACGGTATTACGTTTTCGTGAAATACAAATGTGGTTCTCTTGTTCCTAGTTTTCTTTCTTCTCCCTCTTGTTCCCTCGTTTATCCGCCTACTCGAGTATGCATTTCCATAATTAATGTCTCCATCGTCAATCTTGACAAATTTTCTTACAAAAAGGCCTATCGTTTTATCCACTGATGGATCTGTGTAATTGCATTTTTATTTACTCCTACGCCTATAATTACCCAGATTTAGCCTCGTGGCTGGTTAGCTTCTAATTTCAGTATTAGTTTGTAATTGGTGTGCATCGATTTTCCCACCTAGTGTCACCCAACTGGTAACCCACCACGGTTTGCCAACGAACGCAATATCATTTCAGACGTGACTGGGACCACGTGGGCTCGCCGTGCACTTATTCTGTCATCCCACACCGTGCCAGATTACTCACGCTCGAACGTAGGCAAAATAACCGAGCAGGTACAGTGGGCGTCGTCCAATGAGAAATCGAAAGGAAGAGCACTCCCAGCTTGGCCTGGGTCTTGTGCAACCCGGATTCCACCGTATCAGAATTCCCTGACACTTATCAGAGTTCACAGCTCGGCGCCGATCCTTGTCGACATTTGATAAATATGATTTAGGAATAGCAATTAGTATTCAAGCTTAAATAATGTTTAAACTGTCCAGCCGTGATTCTACCTGGGTCTCCGTTCTAGCTTCGACCAGAGAAAAAATTCCAGACCACGAAGAGCCTTGTACCCTATAGCCTAGTTAGCAGTGATAGCCTTTGCTGGTTCTAGCTTGTCCAGCTGGGGGGACCCATGTCATTGAAACTTCGATAAAACGAGACAGAAAAATCGTAGAGCAAATTTTAAGGTCCCCACGGAAAGAAGAAGCTTCGATCTTTAATTTCGCGGTGGATTCAGGCACGAGGAAAATTTTTTCGCCAATTTGCGAACATTTGAATCCGTAACATTGTCAAGAAACGAGTATTTTTACTTTTCGATTCGTGTCCGACGGTAGAATTTTTTCACAAAAATTTACATGAGACGTGTCGAAAGCAGAGTTCTCACGCTTTAAAACGGGACCAAAAACATCGCTCTGCGATCTTTTTTAACGAAGTTACAGTAATTTATATGTCGACGATCGCTGGAGATGCGGTGATCCTTGGGGTTATGCTGGTTTCAGCCGCACACTTTTCACTCGAAGTGGTATAAAATGGCGAGAAAAAATCGTAGATCAATGTTTTTGGTCTCGTTGGAAAGCGGAAACTCTGCTCTTCGAACACAACGTGATTTCATTCGCGTGAAAAAATTTTTGCGCTTCTCAGAGGTACCCGAATTTCCAAAATCCTCCAAAACGACTATTTTCACTTTTCGGTCCGTATCTCGGGACACAGAAATTCAAGAAAAAAATACCTGAAGTATGCTGAAAGCTGAGGCTTGAAGCTCGAAAATACGTCTCGGTTCATTGTCGTGCGATTATTTTTTATGAAATTATAAAAATGTAGAAATCTCTTTTCCCGGCGTTGAGCCGTCTAAAAATCGAAGTGTCGAAAACCCGAGGCAAAAGTTGATCACCGTGAAAGATTTATCTGGGACAGCCGGGAGGCGACCCCTGACCCGGGCCGGTCGAGCGGCAAGGAGAAATTCAGAGGTGGGTCCCCAGGACCCCCTAACCTCTGGACGTTCACTTTCCGAGCGGAGACAAGCGCTAATTTCAATATCCGTCGCGGTTAAACAGTCAATTACGGTCGATCGACGAGATAACGATCACGTGAAACGGCTCTTGATCCCGGTTCCGTCCGAGCAAATGATCCGTGAGTCGTGTCTGCTACCGGTGGGCCCAGGTCCGGAGCCTTGCGCTTACCCAGCAGACACTGTCGGACAGAACCGGTTTTGTATAGCGAGCTGGACAAACGTAAACGCGGCACGCCTGTCCCGGGCACGCTAGACGGTAATTCGTGTTGCCAGCAAGGACGTGACTGACCGTGCTTGACGAGCAATGCAAAGGACCTGGGGTTCAAAAGCTCATGGGCTCCCAGTGGTGCCTGCGCTGATCGCGAGAATATTTTCCAAACTCATTTTTCCAGCAGCAGTTAACAAATGAATCCTTTAGACCCTACAAAATTGCCTTGAAGTTAGCTTGCAAGTCTGGAAATATTTTTTAAAATTATTTTTCAGTCGCTGCAGGCTTCCATTTTCATTGAAATATTGTCCCCAAGTCGCTGCGCGATTGTGGATTGAGTTATGGGATGCAGGACAGGCTACAGTGACGAGGAAAGTTGTCATGGCGGTCCAAGGCCGCACCCCCCACTCTCGCTCGCGCCGCAGCGTGGAGTATGGTTGGTGGGGAGCGGGTCGTGGTGGGAGAGCAGCGTGCGACGGCCTTCAACGATCGTCCGATTCCGTCGCAACTATAGTTCACGCCGTGTTCACGCCTATGTACACGTGTCCCGACCACGCACGCGGCTGGATTCCTCGACGCAATCAGATTTATGCTCACTACCGTAAACCCCGGGCTGTTTTCACTGCCGTGTTTTCCGCGGCGAACACGAATCGATCTGATCTATGTCACGGGCATGCTGCAGTCGGGCTTGATCGTAGGATCGACGAGGGCAGTGGTACTCAATTTTCGAAGAGGCTTTCGTTCAAAATGCCACCGGCTTTTCTCGAAAATAATTTTCCAATTTTTATTCGATCAGGTGAGAAGATTGTCTTAGAACTCGAAGTGATTGCAGTGACTTCAGAATTTTATTCTCGGCTTCGTCCTCTTGCAATTTTATGTACATAATTTATACTTATACATAGTCGCACAGGGGTGGGGGGGGGGGGGGCAGGGGACAGTAAGTAGGGTCTACGAGTGAGTAGATAAAGGTGAACGTAGACTTTCCCCGGCCATCGAAAGCGAGAGCGATAAGGAGATCACCTTGGAAAGGAATGTGATAACGATTTCCTTCGCGAAATGACTCGATGATATCAGGACGACGGTCCGTTACCCGATTTGCATTCGCCAACAAACAACGCACGCTCCCCCATTTCACTAGCAACGCGACACAACGTAATCGAGAATTAAATTCCTGGCTTAACGGCGCGGATATATTCTGCGATTTGCTTTTTCGTAAAAATCCGTGACACTTTCGACAGAGAGGTAGCTGAAACGCGACTGTCAAACGCAAGTGACAGTGACGGTGGTAGAAAAGAGTATGGCAAAAGGAAGCGAAAGATTCGTTGTCGGACAAAAGGAAGACCGGCGATTTTGTAAAAGACTAAATAAATCGATCGGTAAAGACTTGGTGTTTGGAGGTAGATCGAGCATGATGTTTGGAGAGGATGCCTGACCCTCTGGAAGCATCGATTGCAGTGGGAGTATGATTTCAGGTTGTCTGGGGGGATCAGTGTCTAGTAGTGGTTCCAGCTGTTGTGTTGGCCCCACGGATTAGGATTCGGATTCCATGAAGGACTGGGAGGAGCTGGCGGGCCTGCCGGCCCTGGGCCCCGCTGTGCCTCGGCGTTGTACAGGGAGAAATGCACGGCCTTGGCTTGCTGCACTTCCGCTGTGTCCACCACACGACCATCAGGCCCCAGGGGAGCCGGTGGGCCACTGTAAATAATTTATCAATTGTTAGTAGAAACACAACGCAGAGAATGTGGGGATATTGGGGATATTGCAAGAGGTATTGGGAATACTGGGAGAAATGTTGGGAATACTGGGAAAACTATTGGGAATACTGGGAGAAATATTGGGAATACTGCAATAATACTAGGGATACTGGTAATACTGGAAGAAATATTGGGAATACTGGGACACATATTGAGAATACTGGGAGAAATATTGGGAATACTGGAAGAAATATTGGAATTACTGGAAAAATAATAGAAATACTGGTAACACTGGAAGAAATATTGGGAATACTGAAAGACATATTGGGAATACTGGGTGAAATATTGAGAATATTGGACGAAATATTGGGAATACTGGGAGAAATATTAGGAATACTGGAAGAAATATTAGGAATACTGGAATAATACTAGGTATATTGGTAATACTGGAAAAAATATTGGGAATACTGGGAATACTGGAAGAAATAATGGAATTACTGGAAAAATAATAGGAATAGTGGTAATACTGGAATAAATATTGGAAATACTGGGAGAAATATTGGGAATATTTTAAGAAATATTGGGAATACTGGAAAGAATATTGGGGATACTGGAAAAACACTAGGGATACTGGGAATACTGGAAAGAAATTGCGAATACTGGGAAGATATTGAGAATACTGGTAATGGAAAAATTCTTGGGATACTGGAAAAATATTGGGAATACGGGGAATCAGCGGATAACTGGGAATACAAACACAGACGCTAGAAACACTAAAACCAACCTGTAGTGAGCGTAGTTTCCAGGGGCGTAGGGTCCAGGTTGGCCAGGGTAGGGTCCGCCAGGCCCAACTTTGGGTGCTCTAGCATTGGCGTCGGCCAGTGCAGCTAAATGGGCAGCCTTCAGTTGCGCCACCTCTGGTGTGTCTACGACTCTGCCGTCTGGGCCCAGTGGCGCTGGTGCTGCATGGCCACCATAGCCCCCTGGATGACCACCTCCATACCATTGTGGTGCGCAGAAGACTGCGTTCAGGGTGACTGAAAGAATTACCTGCGCATTCCAATAATTTTAGTGCAGTGCATAAATCGGTCTCCGAATTTTATATGAATTTTTGGCAGGCCAGAAATAAACAGGTACTAATTCGATGAGTGCCTCAATAAAGTCAATTGCACACTAACCTGCTACAATATTTTAATACAAATCAAATATTTACAGAAGGCGTTTTATACTCGAACAAAATATGTCCCAAAAATTTGAAATAAACATTTGTCGTTAACCATTGCTTTCTTGGAGTGCCATCTTCATTTTAAATACTTCAATTGATTAAAATAGCAAGTGTATCAAATATGAATAATGATTTACAATCACTACAACACGGAGACGTGCATTAACGTTTCGATTAAAATGTAAAAAAAGTCCCACAGCAATGGTTTAATAAATATGACAGTTGCAGGGCCCGAAGGGTTAGATTGTTTAAACAAACGCAGATGTATTGGTTAGGCGAGAGAAAAGGGAGACAGTACTCACGAGATAGTGCAACATCTTGTCGAACCTCGGGGTACGTCGATCCAGCGACTACTGATAGAGGTTTAGATTCGCATAATGGCTTCCACTAACGTGGATCGTCCAATTTATAGGGGTACGGCCGGTCTCTGTCGCCAGCCTGCGTGCCCCACCCCTTTCTATCGCAGCGCCACAACAACGGGGTATATAACCACACCCAGGAAAATGCTCTCCTTAAGGCTACCTGCCCTGCCCCGTAACATTTACCAGGCATTAACAATGACACCGTGTCCCGTAACCTCGTCAGGAATAAAATTCACCTCCCAGCAGAGCTATGCGACACAAGGAGCGTGGACGCACGTCATCGCGGATGCAATTCCGACGTCCTCGGTATTTATCGCGGCTAGAGCACTGCTATGGGCGGGACTGCCATAGCTGACCCGAAGCTAGATCGCTATGCCGCCTCAAAAAAATATTCCCCAACAATTTTTGGCTTGCCGAACCGAGAAAAACTAATTTTCAACGTATTCAAATCATTAATCACTTCACTTGCGCATCTGGGAATTGTCGTATAACATTTCTCTTTGTGTAAAAACATTTTCTGTGAAAATAATGGAGGAGAAATGAGATTGTTTATACTTTTCTATGCTGAACAGTGGAGTTAAGCAAATTTTATTACCGAAGTTGAAGATGTAGAAATAAATAAAAGTTTGTTGGGTTCGAGCTGGATTGAATTGGTGTGAGTACAGAACAGAATAACTCATGACTTGGTGCAACAGTAAAATAAATATTAAATTTTATAAATAAACGCTGTTTTACTGTTTCTCTTAATGAACGTACGATCTTCTAAATGGCATTCGAAAATCCTAGAACGATACTAATAATGCACGAGGTAGTCGTGACACCGACCTTGTAGTATAATAACGCTGGAATAGTCTTGATCAATCAAGCGATAAATCGGCGTTCCACTACTGTAAGGAAACAGGTGATGCAAGGCAATTCGAGTGAAATACCTCATGATTATTTGCAGTAGCCTCTCTGACAGCGTAACATTAATTGAAGGAGCAGAAAAAAAATTAATTGAACAACTAGAAGAAGTTAATTTTCATTTTCCATTGACGACAAACTAAATTAGAATGGTGCACCGCCATCTCGTTCATTGTGCCAGAGAATAATGGACTATTTAATCATTTTTTCTCAATTTTTTCCTGACAAATGCAAAATATATTCTCCGCAGAAATTTGATTAAAAACGCTTGTGCAGAGGAATCTGGAGGAAGAGATAAAATATATTGTTACCGATTTATTTATTGACACAACTAGAAAATTATTGGGGCGCGGTCATATCGTTCAGCTTTCCAGAAAATACTGCACTATTTAATAATTTTTTCTCAATTTTTTCCTTACAAATTTAGAATATATTCTCCGCAGATTAAAAACGCTGGTGCAGAGGAATCTGGAGGAAGAGATAAAATACATTGTTACTGATTTATTGATTGACTTGATTTATTGATTGAAAAATTATAGTTTCGTCGTCGTTTCCGCCGTCACCTCGCCGACAGCTCAATCAGGCTCGAGCGGAGTTTCTTCGAATGCCAGGCGAGCCAATCGAGCACCGTTTTCACCTAAGCGGCGTGTTGCAGCGGCGACACAAGTGGTGCACTCGGCCTTTTCTCATTGAAATAAGGATCGTTGCGACAGTTATCCTGGTTCAAAGACCAGCGGCTCGTGCATTGTGCGCCTGCTGACCTGAACGGGACAGCGAGCTTGTCGCCAACGCGCCGATAACGACTCCGGAGTCGCCGTGACAGACACTCGCAGAGCACGTGACATTCAGGAATTCGATCGAAACACTTTGCAGTGTCGCAGCATAACAATACCGATATAAAATGAAAAATCATTCCCGCGGAGCTCTATGAAAATTTCAATAAAATCCAGAACGATGCAAACAAGATAGACGTTCACATTTTCCGACGTACTCGATCAAGGAACAACGAGAAAAGGATCGAGGGTTGACACAGAAAGACAGAAGGTTCGTTAAATAATGCAATCACTTTACTATCGAATCGCAAACAAACGCATCGAATCCAACATCTAAGCACCTCTATCTACAAACTGAACCCGTCGCTTACATAAATACAAAATCCGCCAACAAAGTATAAACCGGTTCACACCCTAGAACCATCAGATGCAGCTACGCAAATTAAAGTACTGAGAAAAAGAACGAAATTTCTATTATAATCGTACGCAATTCCACAGTGAGCGCTACGGTGCAGTCGGGCGGTTCAAGGCCAGCGCTAAGCCACGCCCATGCGCCGCGGGCCACTCCCACCGCGCCACAGCGGCCACTAGCGTCGCCGCACTCGTGGTGGGGGGACGGGCGACTGCCCACAGCACTTCGCGTTTCACGAGATTGCGTCCGACATCTACTGGCAACGAGATTAAAACGATTTATCCTAATAATGGTGCTGTCTTATGGTTGCTAGAGTCGACGATTGACCCTCATCTTCACCAGTGGGGCTGGGGATAGGGCTCCGCGTAAGACAGATGAGCGATCTTCGAAATTTGTTCGGCGTGGGCTGCCAAGTGGGCGGCTTTCGCGTGGGCGACCTCGGGTGTGTCGACCACTCGACCGTCGTGGGCCAATGGGGCAGGAGGTCCGTGATAGGCTGCCTGCAACGGCGCGGCAGCGTACGATCCGCTATACTCTTCGTATCTGCCGTCATAGTCAGCGTAGCCGAGCGGAGAAGCCTTGGCAGCTTCCACCGCGTGCGCCGCCAGGTGCGCTGCCTTCGCGTGCGCTACCTCCGGGGTGTCAACCACCCTGCCGTCGTGCGCCAGCGGGGCTGGGGGCCCGTGGTAACCCGCGTAGGCGGGGAAAGGGGCGTAGCCCGGCAGCGCCGTTGCCGAGAGCACGAGGCACGAGAAGAGGAGCTGGAAAAATACGAAATAAACATTGCTGGTCACAATATTTCAGTCTTTAATTGGCCACTGAGCGTTGCAGTGAAGCGCGCAAACTAGTGAAAGTGACTGGTGCTTGTGTTTGTGCTGGTGAGATTCAAGTCCGACAGAATTTACAAAAACATTTCAATTACTAAAATAAAAATTGTCACCCTGGGAGTACGCACGCCACAATTTTTGAGACACGAGGGTTAGAACACCATAACCAAATGATTTCTTGGAAAAATTTTGTTGGTTCAAAAATTGAAATAGAAACACCATAACCACCACCGATATGAATAGCAAAATTATTTTTTGAAACCGGACCGTATTAATTCAAGGATCGAAATAAGAATTGAGTGCTGTTCGAGGAAAAATGTTTGAAGGGCGTGCGAGGGTCGCAGTGCGCCCAGCGCCGTAGCTAGGGCCCCGAGTGCCCCAGGCTTTTGAGAGGACGTGAAGCGAGGTTAATGCCGGAAGCTGTCTGAAGAATGGCTACTCACGATGGATCTCATGTTTGCTTATAGGATCGACGAGAGCTGTGATGGTTCTCTGCTGTCCGAATGGGCCGAGTACACCTTATATAGTCGTCGAACAATACAAGCGCCCACTGTGCCGGGTGGTAAACAACGGCGCGCACACCGGCTCGCGCGGAATATCTACGCGCACACGCACGCGTCCCATGCCTTGATTTTCACATAATGAGCGGCCGGGCAAGTTGGCCGGGCTGGTGGGGCGAGACATTTCTATTTGGCAATGTAGAAAACATCTAGGGGGGCGAACCGGGTGGGGTAGCGACCTAGAAGGGAGGGAAAATGGTAGCAGGGGAACACGGCGAAAGAAATAGGACGAGGCGAAACGGTTGCGTTGCGTCAATGATGGAAACCACCCGGGTGCTGCGATCGAGATTGCCCGGATCGAGCAAAAAGAATTCGATCTTTGGCAAGAAGGCGGACCGATTTCGTGCTGGACTCTCGGAAATTGGCCAATCACTCTGGGAAACGTTCCACGAGGCCCGGGATGTCTCCTGGGCTGCGGATGGTCCTTCCAATTTTTTAAATAATGCCAACCATTTCTATTTTCTGTTAGGTCCACCGGAAAGTTTTGTCCGATAGTGTCACTTCAAGTTTCTCTTTATTATTGCATTTGCACACATGTACTCTAATAAATAAACTGAAACGAAGATGTCTCGTGTCGTTATTATGTGAGACGCGATCGTGAAAACATGGCTACCGATAAAGTTCATTTACGCCACTGTATTTTGTACGAATTCGTATTTTGCGCAGAAGCGAAATTCAGTGAAAGTTTTTGGCGCAGATGCGGTTTCTGATAGAAGCTGCAGAAGGTGGTTTGAAAAATTTGAAGCAGGTGATTTTGACTTTACAATTAGTGACAAGCCACGTTCAGGACGGCCATCTTTGATCGATGACGAGATTATCAAGACTATGATAGAACGAGATCCCCTTTTGAACAAACCATTTCCGGTCATACTCGGAATGTATGAAAATTGTGTTACTTTCTTTCAATTCAAAAACGGTCAGAACTTTCCGGTAGACCTAATATTTTCGGATGTTGCCTCTTACAAAAATATCAATGGCTGGGTCAACTTGAGGATATAAATTCGATTTTTATTGTACTAGTGGTTCCTGGTCTTCTGGAAAATTGCTTGGCGTGTTTATCATAACAATCTGTCGGTATTGCATCTTTACTGTCGCCTGAGTAAGTCATTAATATATACGTAATATTATAGAAATATTAATTTTTGTAATGTACGAGCAAGTGAATGAAACAATTATGAATTTATTTATTTGTTAGATACTTGATAGATAGGTGAGCAATTGAGCAGGAACAGAGCGATGCGTTTTTTCCTGTGTTCGGTTTAGGAAAAAGTGATCGAGGAAAAAGTTGTGCCAGACGTGATTTCACACGCTTCGCATATGGCAATATGCTAAAAGGATCCTCGATCCGTATTTTCAATGCAAATTCACCGAGATTCCGTCACGTATCGCTACGCCCGAGTTCTTAATAAGCCTCGGGGCAATTACATTTTGCGAAACACCGCGAACAATGACACCCAACGTCCAAACAATCATTTCTAACGAGCACCGACCACCTAATTGGGACAAGTTCATTACGGTGTAATAATTCCACCGCGTGATTCGTGATCCAGCGATCGCCCGGCTGGTTCAATGAACATATGCTCCGGAGAACGTAATTTCGTCGAATCATTCCTTTTGTTTTATTGTATCGAGAATACATATTTAATTTATTTTTAATGTCCCTGTAATGGGAGTGACAAACACTTTATTTTCCAGCGATCAAGTGGGAAATGTTTGGAACAAAATTGCGGTACGTCGTTGAACTGAAGGTACAATTTAATTAAATGTCATTCCCTGGAAGAGTGATCAGATAACAGCGTTGAAAAAAATGTTCTTTGTTGAAACGATCCTATCTAGAAAAAAAAAACCACCGATCTGTTGCAAACGGTGGCGAACCTTTGTCGAAACGTGTGGCGAACCGTGTTGGGTAATTGCAACCCGCAGACTATGCTAATCGAGAGTTTCACGCACGAATGGCGGAAAACGACAGAATTCGGGGAACCATGACGACGGGATTTCTTGCGAGAGTTTTTCGCCTGCAAACACGTCCCGGACGTAACCATAGCGAATGCGATAAAACGAGCATGTTAACACCAAACGTGCCACCGTCGGTCAAATGACCGATTCTTGATCTTTCATTTGACAATTTTTGAAATTACAAAGATGCTTTCATGAGCAATGATTCGATGAATATCTTCAGTACAACACGCATTGGAATAAGAACCGCGCAAAGTCTAAATAAATTTTATCTTGTCATTTTTATAAGGCAACAGGTACATTTATAGCTCGGTACGTTTAGTGTTAAATATTTCTCAAAAAGAGGCACAATGCCAGAATGAATTATTCTAGAGTTTCTGATTTTTTTAATTACTTAACACTAAACGTACCACCATCGGTCAAATGACCGGTTCTTGATCTTTTATTTGACAGTTTTTGAAATTACAAAGATGCTTTCATGAGCAATGATTTAATAAATATCTTCAGTACAGCTCGCATTGGAATAAGAACCGCGCAAAGTCTAAATAAATTAAATCTTGTCATTTGTATAAGGCAACAGGTACATTTATAGCTCGGTACGTTTAGTGTTAAATATTTCTCAAGAACACAATGCCAGGCACGATGCCAGAATTAATTATTTTCTGATTTCTTGAATTACTTGAAATTTCAGATTGTCACGAGTCGAACTCGGCGGTGGCAGGCTGTGGAATGATTGCACTGATTGAATGATTGCATTCCCAGGATCGGTGGCGTGAAAAATCGTCGCCCCGGGTGTCCCGCAAATGTCACTCAGAGGAAATCTTGTCTGTCCTATATGACATCCGCTACTGGCGAATAACACCGTAAATAATCGGTTAAATGTCGATGCCCGATACACACAATAGGCATTCCCTGTCGACAACCGTCCCTGGCCTCGTGCCGGGCAATCTGTACCGGGTTAGTGACACACCTAATCGTCCCGCAACGTTCGAGAATGATCCTGGATCAGGAAGGAAGAAGTCGACATGCCTCGCGTTCCAATCTCGACAAATAATCACCACCAATTATTTTTTCAAACTGTCTACAAATAATACAATAACGTTCCTGAAGCTGGAACGACATCAATCATTTGTTCAATTAATAGCAGTCGCGTTCTTTTAAATATTTCAAACGAAAGGTGTGGTCTGATCGAAAGTTCACTAAATTTTTTGGACTCCTTTGGAATTCATTTGGAATTCATTTTTTCCGACCAGGATCTTTAGTGGAAAAATCTGAAAAAATTCTAGTATACAGGGTGTCCCAAAATTTAATCAGCTCCGTGATTCCTGAGGTCATTCGAAGGGACATTTTTCTTTGCAAAAATGTCCACCTCGACTTTGTTAAGTTATCGAAGAGAAATGTGGACCAATCGGAGGCCTGGGCAACTGGTGGCTCGTGAGCCACACGCGAGTCATCTTCCCACTTCTGAGACCCCCCACCGTGCTCCTATGGAGTGGGGAAGGAGTGATGGGAAAGGGAGATGGAAGCACGAATATAAAGTGGCCAGTGGTGGGGGAACCTACGCACGGTAGTGGGGGTCGCGAAGCGACGGCGGGGAAGAAGTTGGCCAGGCCTGCCTTACCTGAAAATAATTAACCAAAACTCGGAAATTCAAATTTCGTATCTAGGAAAAATGAGTTTCTTTAGTACTCCAAACGAAATATTCTTCAAACGCAATCAACTGCACCATTTTTCCTACCAAAAAGTGGTAGAAAAATTTTATTGGCATTTTTCTGGCGAAACGGACGCTTTCACCGGACGATCCGAAGCCAGCTGGCAAAGTAGCGTTGAAAAATCGTCCGAACGACCTTTCATTGTTAACGTTTCCTTGCCGTCGACGGCGGGCCAAGAACGGCGCCGCCGCCCACGCAACAAAGGAGCTCAGCGCCAATTAATACCCCGGCACGATGATCGTTTAGCACGGTCCTTAGCCGTACGACGAAAAGATAAGCAAGCCGAGTTAAAGACAATGCTCCGCCGGGCGTGTCGAGATTACTTGGAATTCCGTGGAAAGGGCTTTTGTTCGGCGCGGTATCGCGCGATCTGAGCATTATTAAGCCGCCCACGCGGCGGAGGCGACGCGGGACACGCGACACGATTTTCTGGCCATTCCTGAGACACCTGGCATGCCTCGCGTGACGATTGCACGGATGTATCCTTAAGGGGCCTCCCCACCTTCGCGACTCCAGAAATAGACGAGTTTTGATTGCATTTTCTTCGACATTTCGCACGGGAAAAATATCCTACAAACACGATTTCCAGTTACATATATCTTTTGATACAGCAATTGTTTTTGAACGAAAATTTTTCTAGGCACTCTTCCAGCATACCCAAATGTATCCACGAAGTTTTAAATTTATATGTTTGTTAGTTTCGTTTTAAAAAATTCTCAAAGATTACCATCTTGTGCGTCAACTGAGTAACGCATGCTTCGAAGCAATCAACCATAATAATTTAAATACAGGGATAAATAGTTTTCATATATTTTTTTTATGTAAATCAGTACGGAATGACTCAATCACAAGACTACATAACTGGTTTGGTAACTGCTTGGCGACTCTTTCGCAGAAAACCTCAAAAATCCTGACAGCAAGAAACAGTGTGCATGTGTGGTCAGAGGCATACATGCGTGACGCCTATTCTTACGCCGGGGTTTTGTTAAACCCTGAGAGATTATTTGCGAATGAATTTCACGGGATCAACGCAATCATAGTTTTTCCATTCAGGAATTCGTTGACCGAAGTCCTGCGTTACTTTCGTTGCTTTCGCGCGGTTTATGTGACCTTTTTTTATTGTACAGGTGGACAAACAATTTTTTCTAGAGGAAACGGCTTCTTACACATGCCGATGAAAGTATACCGAACGATCTTCATGCCTAAATAAAAATTATTTTGGATATTAGAAGCTGGTATCGAATATTATCCTGAAAATTTGAACCTTGTTCAGAATTTGTGTTATAATTTCCACTAAGATTTTCTAAATGAAAATTTGAGAGGACAAGACGATAGTACATGAAAAAATACATCGAAAACGTGCGATAACATTTTTTCACAGGAGCCTTCATTTAAAAAATAATCGCCTCCGAAAATGAAGTCTGCGCGCGTAAGCATATAAGGTCAGTAGAAACGGCCAGCCATGATCAGACAATAGCTCGGGCGCACGGCTCATCTTCAAAGACGTATATCTCGGAAACGGGCCACGTATCAAAAAAACTGTATTGCACATTTTCCACTGACTTTTTCCCACTTTTCATCCTCCAATTGTTCTTTTAACAAATACATCGCTGGAAATTGAGAAAATACTAATTATCTAATTCCATTCGTCGTTTCGCTTGTGACAACTTCTTCCCGTTGATAAATTTACTCGCCAAGAGACACCCGATGATTTATAATGCAAACGTGAAACCTTTTGTTCGTCGAATTTTTCTCGTACTCCAGAGATTCGCAGGAAACCGTCGGTTTAACCGCGCCGGGTCCAGTTCTGCAGGTTTTGTTTTCGTGCGAGCTGCTTTTAGTGGCATCTGCGGTTAACTGCGGAACAAACGATTCGCCACAGTCAATCACCGAGGATTGATCATTCCAAGGAGACGCGACAACCTTCGTCGAGAATCTTTTTCCCCGGCGGGACTCATTCGCTTTAATTGCAATTCGTTTGGCCGCGTCCCCTTCTTCGCGGAAACCCGTCGAGGCCGTTTTTACCCTCCGAACAATTAAGAAATTATTCGGCGATCAAATTACAATCCCATTTAATACGCGCCTCGTCGCCCCGTTCTCTTTTTGTTACATCAGTATGAATACACCAGCCGCTAAACACGCAATTAACGGTCGTCGAGGTTTAACTTCCACTCACCGAAGGCGTTGATTTATTGAAAAATCTGATAAACAATGCTGCATGAATGATTCAGTATGCTGATGCATAACTGTCTTTCCCTTTGTGACGGACAAAACACTCTCTGCAGATTTTGTTGCGATGGTTGTCGAGTGGTTAACTGTTGCAATTATTTTTTTATATTGTTTATATGGTTCGTACTGTCCTGCAATTTTTTGGATTTATTCTTCGGCTTTATTTTGCTCCTAACTCAGACACTGTTAATTAATCACAAAAAATAGCCATATACGTATCAGATACAAGAATCTGGTACACTGGTGTTCAAATTGCCGTGTTGTCTCAAAATGATGACATCATAGTGCGAACAGATAAAATTTCAAAGATCATGAGACACCCTTAAGTGAACATGAAACTTCACCAGGATACAGTCGGTACAGCTGGGAATGTCCTTATCTAAACGCAGAGGTATAAATAGTATAACCCAGGTCCGACAATTAGGTTCATCGACCAAGCCCAGCGACCTTCCTCAAATTAGAGCGACCGCTCCGCGTCTCAAGGAGATGGACTACGGTTTTTCTCGCATCCCGGAGAAGTCGTTCCGTCGTCAAGTTTTTCGTTCGGTTCGTGAGAGGATCGACGGCCGTGCACCTGACCTCGGAGTGTGGGACCCTATGAGTCGCGATGAGAAGCGACAGGGCCCCGCGAACATAATGTCAATGTCAGCACCTCAGGTGCAGCGGCTTCAGGGTGTGGTCCCCTCCTACGGGTCGACGACTCCCTACCAGTTTCACATATATAAAAGGAGATGCGTGCTTGGCAAGGGTACAGCATATAACAGTTGGTACCCCTTAGGGCGAGTCCTGGTTCACCACCCAGCAGCGCTCCGACAGCATCGTCAACCATGAGATCGATTGTGAGTATTGCTGCATCCTCGATCCGACGATTAAATTAGGCTACGAACAGATTTAACCTAGACCCGGCCTGGGGCCTCTCTGACACGACTTAATCCAGCAACGACTTAATCTAGACTTAATGTGGACCTAGTCTAAAATCAACCCTTGGCACTCGAATGGCGACTGAAAGTAACAGTCGCTGTATCATTGTTCAAAATATTCTTTACATTGTTACACTTGTCTGTGTTTAATAAATTACGAAACACTTCAGTATTGTACAAGTACATAATATATAGAAGGTCTATAAAACTCTAACACGACTTAATCCAGCCTGGGCTTAATCTAGACTTAATGTGGACCTAATCTAAAATTAACTAGCCTGGGGCCTCTCTAACACGACTTAATCCAGCAACGACTTAATCTAGACTTAATGTGGACCTAATCTAAAATTAACTAGCCTGGGGCCTCTCTAACACGACTTAATCCAGCAACGACTTAATCTAGACTTAATGTGGACCTAATCTAAAATTAACTAGCCTGGGGCCTCTCTAACACGACTTAATCCAGCAACGACTTAATCTAGACTTAATGTGGACCTAGTCTAAAATCAACCCTTGGCACTCGAATGGCGACTGAAAGTAACAGTCGCTGTATCATTGTTCAAAATATTCTTTACATTGTTACACTTGTCTGTGTTTAATAAATTACTAAACACTTCAGTATTGTACAAGTACATAATATATAGAAGGTCTATAAAACTCTAACACGACTTAATCCAGCGTGGGCTGAATCTAGACTTAATGTGGACCTAATCTAAAATTAACTAGCCTGGGGCCTCTCTAACACGACTTAATCCAGCAACGACTTAATCTAGACTTAATGTGGACCTAATCTAAAACTAACCCTTAGCACTCGAATGGCGACTGAAAGTAACAGTCGCTGTATCATTGTTCAAAATATTCTTTACATTGTTACACTTGTCTGTGTTTAATAAATTACGAAACACTTCAGTATTGTACAAGTACGAGTATGCACAACATGAAAAATATATATATATATAGAAGGGAAATATTCTAGTTCGGAAGAAATGTTTCGTTTCGGAGTTGGAAATGACTTCGAGTGCAGAGGGTTGATCCTGGAATTGATCTAGAGCTAATCCCGATGTAACCCGACGCGGTGTCTGATCCAGAATTTTCATTCTTCGTTTACAGATCGTCCTGACAGTGTTCTGCAGTTTGGCAGTGGCTCGAGCAGGCTACCTGGCCCCGTTGGTGTCCTACGGCTACTTTGGTGTCCCGTTGGCATACGACGGCAGAGTTTTGGACTCGCCCGAGGTGGCGCAAGCGAAAGCTGCCCACCTGGCCACACAGGCGTACGAGGCTGCGAGGAACACGTTGGGCTACGTGCACGTGCCTGTCTTGACCCGTGTTTTCGCACCTGCAATTACCTACGGCGCGCCCATCGGCGCCGATGGCCGGGTCGTCGATACGCCTGAGGTCGCGGAAGCGAAGGCTGCTCATCTTGCAGCTCACGCGCTGGTAATTGCCCCGCGGGGGAAAATGCTAAACCATTGGAACTTTGACTAATGAACCGTTGTCTCCGGTTGTCTGTCTCTGGACTGGCTAAGCGTCCACACCGGGCAACCTATGTTTGCATACTTAGGCCACAATGTAGTCAGAAATATCTTAATGTGAAGCAATCTTCTGTACCAACCCTGAAGATTGGGCAATAGGAATTCATTTGTTTTTCTTTTTCTGAACGTTTGGGCCAAGAAAATTAATTTTGCAAGTTGCTAGATCGACTGGAAATTGATTTTATCCTGTTGTGATCCACTTCATCAGGGGGTCTGGAGGGACACTGATGCTGATGAAGTTAGCTCTTCCTTCAGGACACGGCTTAATCTCTAATTGATTTGTTCTTTTAGAATGGGAGGCGACTATAGTTTTAATTTTTTTATTTTGGGTCCGCGGTTGGTGAGTTAAATTAATTTTCTTGTAATTTCTGATTGCAGGAGGCTGCCAAAAAGCAAGGAATGTATCCTTACGGCGCTCTTGCGTATTCTGGCATACCATACGCTTATAGATACGGTTATGGTGCCCCCCTTGGCCCCGATGGCAGAGTGATTGACACACCGGAAGTAGCAGAAGCGAAGGAGGCGCACTTGGCAGCGCACGCACAGGCTGCGAAAGCTGTTGGGAAAATCTGATTAGTTTCAAAATCTGAATTGTTCAAACAAGGGGTCAACTAGTAAAGTCCTTCAAGATTGCCAGGAAAATATTAATTGAAAACATATTGACAGGGTCGAGAAACTATACTTTATGTATAAAAGCTGATATTCACTGTTTCCTTAGTGTTAATCCTTCCAACGATGCCAGTATACGTATGTATTTAACTATTGTTTGATAATAAAGCCTAATGGTCACCGACATGGACCGATATTTTATTACAAATTCTCTGCAAATCCGATCTCCACAATTTTAGAAATTTATTCCGTGTCAGGTAGTCGATTATCATAATTAAACAATTATTTTGTGCATGAAACATCGTGTCTGGTGAATATACTACCAGGTGGCGCCACCATTCGCATTTCCTCGCCGATTTAATTGATTATTTATGTACATTAATATTCATCGTATCCATTGGTAAATTTCATTAGGTTGAGGTGTGTCAATTAGCCTAATACTCTATTCTTTGATATATTTGTATTGTATATGTAGAAACTGGGAAACGTTTTTATTTCAAATAAATAAAATGTGCTAGGGGGGGTTCAAGATGGAGAAAACTCGGGGAGACTTGCACGTGGTATACAATTATTATTTAACACAGTACAGACCCTTAGAATACACGACCACTGTCGGGACGTGAACATGCGTGCCAACGTCGGGATGTACACAGATATTTACAGGGACGACCGAGGTACACGCAAGCGATCAATAATAATAATAATCTATCACTTATCACATTATCTACGTAAGAATCACTAAATGCAGCGGAATAAGTTCACATGTAAAAATATATCCAAGAGTGTCAATACATTTATCCTCCGCCTGGGGAACAGACCCCGTGACAACAATGACGGCTCGTCATTGTCCTCTATCACCATCGACAGCATCAAGAAAAGAAGACACACGAAGCTCCTTCGGGGGTAGAAAATTTGGCGAACGCTTCCCACCGCGTCAGCACACTGGGATTAAATAAAATTTATCACGCGAAGCTGCAGCGGTTCTCAACTCACTTTTCAGCTTGATAAAAAATTTACATATGCACTAATTAATCTTAAACTGAACTCCAAGCTAAAATAATCCTTTGTAAGTTCATTTTATTACGGTGCAAGAGTTGAGAGCCACTGCTGCAACGTCACACAAAGATCACGTGGCCCCGTTGCGACGGGGTCCAGGTTGTTCGGCCCTCTCCTGGCAGTGGCCGGGTCCATTCTGACCCAGACCTCGGGAAACAGTTTATGGAACTAGGCCGTCGAATCTCCATAATTAAAATATTATGAAACTACAAGGATTAACGTGGAGAATTGAGTAGCGTGGGTCAGTTTGCACCCAGGCACAGACAGGACCGCGAAGATAGTGTTCGACGATCAACGACACACACATTTACAGGATCCTCGAGCTACAGTCTCGCATGAATTCTCCTCCGAACGATTAGGGACCTATCATCTAGAAGGTAGGAATGATTAGAGCGGCCGCCAGGGAATCATGAAGATCGATCGACAGCTAAAACGACGCTCGTTGCTACGGGCGACAACGATTGAGTATTTAGTGAGTCCCGTTCCGTAATCGCCTAATCCTGCTGCTTAACTGTCTCTCTCTCTCTCGCTCTCTCTCTCGCTCTCTCTTCATAACATCTGTTCACTCATCACTGTACACTCTCGCGACTCTACAAACCGACGTAAACCTAAATGTACATTTGTGCAAATTGCATCGAGCCCCGTATCGGAACGCACACGTTGAGCAATGCGGGATCTATGCGATCTACCGATCCGGCCTGTGATCCGAACAGTATTATCTCGTTCGATGACTGTCGCTAATTAGTAACGCATAAATACGAGATTCGAACGTCGATCTTCCGCGCCGGGAGGGATCGACGTGATTCACTCTTTATCCTAAAATTCGCTGCGAGTCTCAGGACCTGTCCGGCCATCTTGTTTTGCTAAACACATTTCCCCCAGAAAATCGACAATGTCTCCCGTCTGTCGGTAAAGTGCAAGCAACTGAACGATTTCGTGGAACTGATCGGAGAAGAGATTTTTCTAAATTTTGTGTGTCAAGGTCACTTCAAGGTCCTTTCACAGTCACCATCGATTTGACAATATTGACAATGTTTCTTCTCTGTTGACAAAGCGTAAGCAGTTTAACAATTTTGTAGAAATTTAGATGAAGCCAGAAAATCATTTGACACACTTCCTCCCACCCTTCTTGTCGATTAGAATGATCGTCTACCTAATTGATCTACTACTTAGCTCGACCTAAACAAAATGGCGGCCAGGACAGGCCTCTGAGACCGTGAATCTCGTCCACCCCGGCTCTTCGTGGTCCGTGATCAATCAGCCCGGTCGTTAATTTTAATAAGTGTGAATCCATGATCATGTACAAGGTTATGGCAATACTCAGGAAAGGAGGGGGGCCTGCGGGCCCGGCCTACATATAAATATACACTAGGGAGTTCCGCGGATTCACCAGTTACCAAAATCAACGTCGCCACGAAGAGCCAGGCGAGTCTCTCGCCATTACCACTTCCTGTTCGGGCACGACCCTTTGGGAACGTCGTGTCTGCAGCTCTGACTTTGCTCGTCGAAGGCTGTGCCCTCTTCGCAGACGAACCGGAAGTCGAGGACCTGCTTCGAAGTGAACCCAGGGGAGCAATAGTGGAACAGTCTGCAGTCCCTGGTGTCGCCGTAGAAACGGTACATCTCCTTCTCCAGGCAGTTGAAACTGTCTGGCCTCTTCAGGCTCGCTGGTCTGCGATTCGAGTATCTCGAGGTCGTCGAGACTACCTCTTCGGGTTCTTTGGACGAGCTCAGGACAGTCTCGGTGGTGGTGGTCTGAGTGGAAGTCTCGGGAGAAGGCTCAGGGGCCAAGGACGTCTCTGTGGAGTCCTGGTGAGCCTTTGTGGACGTGTCGGTGGACACTTCCTGCTGCATGACCGCGAGAGTGGTTGTCTCCTCTTTGTCGGGATCGCTGGGGATGGTAGCAATCGGAGGAACCGTCGTGCTGATGATCTCCAGATCGATCAACGTGTAGTTCTTGGTCGTCGTTGTTTGATCAGTGGCGGACTCGATCTCCTTCAAAGTTTCTTGGATGGTAGAAGCTAGGTTCGAGAGTCTGGTCACGGGGTACGGTGTGAAGCTCTCGGTGCTGCTGAAGCCCTTCTCCTTTTGGACATTCGGTGGAGACTTCTGCTCTGAAGGACTAGAGTCCTGGTCCCCTTCGTTCTTCACCGAAGGATGATCGTTCTGCATCAGATCCTTAGCTGGACTCTTCTCCTGCTCCAGCTTCACCTCTAGGACGTTCTCCTCGCTTCTAGCCTCTGTCGTGGTGACAGGAGCCTCTGTCAAGGCCACTGGGATCTCTGTCATCATCGCTGGGACTTCTGTCGTCTCTGTCGAATCCTCGTCCCTGGTCGTTGGAAGTGTCGTGGTGGCCTTCCGTGTCAATAAGGTAAACTTCCTGATGACGGGCTTAGGGGCTAGCTCGTTATAAGACTTAGGAGGCTTCGCTGGCTTTGGATTCAGCAAACTGACCCTCGGTTTGATGACGACAGGGTTGGGAGTCGTCGTGGGAGGGGTGTAGGTGTAGCTCTTCCTGATCGAGATGGGCTTGAACAGCTTTGGCGGTGGTGGCCTAACTGTCGTCGTAGTTGTGGTTGTCGTTGTGGTTGTAGTTGTGGTTGTGGTTGTTGTTGTTGGCGTCGTAGATGTTGTAGGCTGCAAGTGCTCGCCACTCGAATCTGTAGACTTCTTTTCGTCCTCTTTCTCTGCCTCAGTGTCCGAAGACTTGGTAGTAACTTCAACTTGGTCTTCAGAACTCTCTTCACTTTTGCCAACCTCATCCTTAATCTTCTTCTTCTCCTCTTCCTTGGCAGCCTCCATCTCCTTGTAGTTATCAGGCTCGTAATTGTCATCAACGTAGTCGTGGGCACTGTTCTCCACAGAATCCGAAGACTTCTTGCTGTCCGACAACTCCTCCTTCTTCTCCTTAGGCAGCTCGTCGGTATACTTCAACACACCCTCTGTACTGTTCTCGTGATCATCTTCCGGCTTGTCTTCGTCGTTCTCTTCAACAGTGTCTTCTCTGGAGGTAGAATCTTCTTCGGAGTCGGTATCAGTGGTTGGGTCCTTGTAGTCGTTCTCTGTGTTGACCTCGTGACTGCTGTCGTAGAACGATTCTGTAGAGTCACGGTACTCCGAAGACACCTCCTGCGAGGTGACCTCCTCGCCCTTCATCGTCGAGTATTCCTGGAACTCCTTCTCTTCATCTTCGTCAGAGAACTTCCTGCTCTTGTCCTGCCTATGAGTGATCACTTCCTTAGATGTCTCGAACTTCATGCTCTTACCTCTTCTAGACGCTGTTTTGACTACAGGAGTGTCTTCAGAATCCGTAAGCTCTTCAGAGTTCTTGGTCTCTTCAGAGTCCTTGGTCTCTTCATCGCTAGCATCAGTACTAGACTTATCCTCTAAGCTTTCAATTGAAGAATCCTCTCTGTGCTTCTTCTTCTTCGACAGCTTCTCCTTTGCTTTGGCAGGCTCCTCAACTGGCTTCTCATCCTCTTCCTCATTCAAGCTAGAAACTGTAGTCTTCTCTTCATGTTTCTGTTCGTGCCACTCTTCATCTTTCTGTTCATCTTTCCCGCCATGCTTCTCTTTATGCTTCTCTTCTTCCTCCTCTTCATGTTCCTCTTCAAGCTTCTCTTCGTCCTCCTCTTCCTGTTTCTCTTC